>VXAU01003997.1:457184-710438 GCA_013399695.1 Formicarius rufipectus
TTTTTTTTCTCTTCTTTTTCTTTCCCCTCTGAAACCTGCACAGCTGAATGGCTGAATTCAGCATTCCATGAATGCAGCATTCCAGGTGTGTGTTCTTTTTTTTTTTACCTGAGCTGTTCTGAGAAAGGCTGACACCCTCCAAGCACCACCGTGACTTTGGTTTCTACACCCACAAGTCATCCTGTCCTGCTGCCGTATTTCAAACTTGTGCTAACTTGCTGGACACTGCAAGCTCCAGGCTATTTTCATTACATTTTCTTTCAAAATCTATCCTTTCGAAGATCCTTCAATTGTTTTATTTTTAATTATTTTCCATTTCCCCATATTATTCTCGTGGTGTTTCCTGTCTCCATTTCTTATTGCTTTCTGTATTTCCTGCTATTTGCAAAACTTTCCAATTTAGGAGCATCTGTGATTTTTATTAGCCTGTTGTTTACTTCCACATGATTGATGATAATACTAAAAGCAACAGTCTTTACACCAAACCACTAAGGCTCTGTTTTATCCTGTCTAGGGCTAGACAGTTAATTTAGGAAGTGCCTTTCCCATGGCTCCCCCTTTCGTTAATGCAGAGACAGGAACCACCAAAGTGAAAGTCACATTTTATGTGGGCTGAATTATACCCTAAATTAATTGAGGTTTAGGTGAGATGAATGCAGGCTTATCTCCTGTGGAAAATGGCTTGGACTCTCTCTCTCTCTCTGCTTTCATTTCAGCACTTTATTGCGTGTACAATGAGGTCAATTTAGCGTTAGGAAAAAAAAACGGGGACATTTGTCAATCCTGTAAAATCTGGACATTTCCAACATTAGAACAATGTTCTGATTTTGGTTACGACTGCGAAAACCAGACTAAGCTTGTTAAATTCAGTGGAGATAGTCCAGCTCTAATTCTGGAGTTGTATTTCATAATAAGGGTTGAAGTGGGAACATCTGGAGCATTTGATCCTTTAGGTTTTCTGATTCTAAAATCATGTCAATCAAAGCAACTGGTGCAGGAGGAAATTTCTGGAACTGTGTGATAACTGAGCTGTCTCCACTGGCAGGTTCAAAGACTACAGAGAACCACCTTGGTCCCCAAACCAGTATGAGTTTTCTAAGCAGTACTGGGCGGTCCTGTCTGCTCGTTTGGCTTTTGTTATTCTATTTCAGGTAAGTCTGGTGAGTTGCTTTCATTTCAGTCACAGAAATATAGTCATAAATGGATGGAAATGCACTTTCCAGAGCAACCTACGTCCAACAGAGCTTTTCTCCTTGCAAATATCCAGCCTGCTGAGGAGTCAGTGGACTGCAGCACTTTGGAGCACTTTGGAACACTTCCTCAGCAAATGTTTCTTCTCCCTTTATGGAAGGAAACATCCACAGCCTGCATTAGCCCTTGGCACTAGTAGGCATCCCCAAAAACCCTGGGCTCCTGAATGTTTAAGTGGACTCTGTCAACTTTTATACTCTCAGGGAGTAGTAAATCCTCCAAGGTATTTTGCTACTTTCTTGAAATAAACACAATAAATTCTTCTCAGTGCAGAGATTTCATTAGCAAGGGATTTGCTATCATGGCTTGCCCTCTGAATGACTTCCATCTCTTCTCCTCCATGATCTGGGATCTTCCACAGGGTCCATCCCTCGTGTTGAAATCTGCCTATGTTTTCTCCTCCTCTTCCAAGTACTCCCAAGTGTTACTGTGAATCTTGCCTGGTTTGTATTGCCCTCTCCTGTCTCTTTGCTGTGCCTTCAGTAATTTTCCACCACTGGCTGCAAAACAGTTGAAACCAACTGGTTCTGCTGGGCTTCAAACACCCTGCCTGTCCTGCCAGAGTACATTCCCTGCTTAATTAGCTCCATTGTCTGGGATGGGACATGGAGTTCATTCTAGCAGCCTTGTCAGCAAACATTCTCACACGTTTTGAAGCGTTACACAACACAGCAGTTTTCAAAGCATTATCATGGTAATACAAACCCCCAAAGCATAATTTATCCATAAATTTCACAAACAGGCAAAACTTTTTGCCCAGTCTGCTTCCTGCTGGCTGTTATGAGCATCAGCTGTAAGGGCTAATGCTTGAGGTTGGGGGTTGTGGCGTGCAGGTTGTGGTAGTGTAAAAACAATCCTGCTCGTGAGCAGACAGAAGGATTTGAGGACAGAATGACCATGAAAGTTGTCTGCTGTCTGCTCAGGCCACACTGGTAGCACGTGGGTATGGTTGTGTTGGTGGATGCCCCTATGTTAATGGATTCTGAACTCCACTGGATGCTGAGAACTGAGCACCTATGCATGCCTGTAAAGAGTAAGGTTGTTTTAGCCACTAAGACCATGAACTGTTTGATGAATCCAAGTCCTTTCCCATTTCAAACCTAACTGGAGCACGTGCTTAATTCAGCCACTCCACTGAGGGGTAGCAGTGCACAAACCTGAGCTGTTGCTTGAAATGGAGCCTTGTCCAACTGTTTACTACTACACACCACAAGCAAAATGTGTCTGATACCTGTCTCATGGCTACAGCAAAGCTTCAGTTTTGCTCCTGTATGAGTATTTTGGCTTTTTGACACTCGCTTCACGTCTGTTGCTGTGTTTGCAGAACCTGGTGATGTTCCTCAGTGTTCTGGTCGACTGGATGATCCCTGACATCCCCAAGGACATCAGCCAACAGATCAAGAAGGAGAAGACCGTGCTTGTCGACTTCTTCCTGAAGGAAGAGCACGACAAACTGAAGCTGATCGAGAGCTTCATCGCCCGCGACAGGCGGAAGCACAAGAGCGGCGCCAAAAGCGGGAGCGGCGGCAGGCGGAGCAGGGCTGCCAGCTTCTCCCAGTTCCACCGCAGCCCCAAAGGCAGCTTCACCTCCTTCAGCTCCCAGCACACCGTGGTGTGACTCCCTGGGGAGGGGGAAGCACACTGGGCTTGCCTCTGCAGAACCTGCTTGCTGTGTGGTGGGATTCTGAACCTGGAGCGAGGGAGGGCGTGACAGTCAAGCAAGGGGTGGGGAGTGACAAGGGAGGCTTCTTTTGCTCCCCATGGAACTCCATGTCCAAGGGCCTCCACTGGATTTCATGTGCTGTCTGGGCTGCAGCATTGCCAGGTTGTATCAGAGCAAGATAAGGGCTGTATTGTGGCTGTGGCTGGTTTCTGTGGTGATGATGCACAAGTTGGGTGGACCTGCTGGAATTCTCCTGGCTTGTAGGGTAGGATCACAACCATCCCTCATCCTGCAGACATCCCATGATGAACATGGGATGTCATGAACATGGAAACTCCTGCTCTTGTATCTACCTTTGGGCAGACCTGACTGGCCACGGAGAAGCACACACAGTTCATGGTCTTGTTGCCTGTAGCTGCCAGTGGATGGTTTACAAACATGTGGAGTCTGGAGGAGTCACTGTGCCTTCCTAACACACACTGCCACATGGTGCTATCCCTGTAGGCTGTGCAGGGCAGAGAGATGGGGGGACACAAGGAATTAAGATCACTGTGCACTTGCCTCTACAGGTGTATGGTGTTTTGCTTAGCAGAAGCTTCAAAGCACGTGCTAAAGAGCAGGGAGGCCACAACGTGGACATCAGAGTGACTGAAGCTGTTACAACCAGGGAAGCTCCTTGTTGTGCATTGTCCTGAACTAAAAAACCCCAAAGCTCCTGCATGTTTGACTCTCCTCTCACTTAGACTGGGAATTCAGAGGAATCCCACCACTGAACCCCCAGTGTAAAGCTGAGGAGTGAGAATGGAGTCGAGCCCTGTAAATCATGTGGCATTTTCATGTATATTGCATGTAAAGTAACAAACATTTACTGTAAAGCAAAATATTTTGCATTTCATTGGAAGATAAACATATTCACTAACCAAGCTTTCACCTACAAGCATTTAATGAATGACTTTATTCTGTCATGAATGAAAATTAAACTTTCTTAAAGAATCTGCTTCTTTTCCTGTGGGCTTTTTCTCTAATATGTCTTGAAATTCAGAATGTGGATAAAAGGTTTTCTTTCCATGTTGTCTTCAAATCAGTATTTAAAAAAAAATCAAACCAAAAGAATTGCTTCAGTTCCAGGCATTCTATAGGATTGCTTTTTAATATTGCAATCATATTTCATATATTTCTGGAGCCTAAAATGTCACTGTTCTTGCAGAGGGAAATATTTTTTTTCTATGGCATCTTTTGGTAGTATCATATGAGATGTGAAAATAATAGTGGATTTTTTACTAAACCAAATCAAATGGGAGAACTCTTTCAGGGTGGGTTGAAATGAAAAAAAAATAATAATTTTGGAGTTTCAGTTTCAAAATTTAATTTCTTGTTATGACTCCCTTCTACACAGCAATCAGTTTTGAAATGATAATGTCAACTTGAATGAAATTGCAAATGTTGAACTTTGCTGAAAAAAAGTCTGACCTGTCCAGATGTTTTACTTTTTAATTTTTTTTTTGTCCTGTCAAAACTAATTTTCTGTTTTAAATGAATTCAGAGACAGCTCTTCCCTTTCAGAAACTGTTTTGTTTTTTGTTTTTTGCTTTTGTTTTTTTTTTGTTTGTTTTGTTTTGTTTTGGTTTTTTTTGTTGTTGTTTTTTTGGGGGGTTTTTGTTTTGTTTTTTGTTGGGTTTTTTTGTTTGTTTGTTTGTTTGTTTGTTTTTGGTTGTTTGGTTGGTTTTTTTGTTTGTGGTTTTGGTTTTTGTTTGTTTGTTTTGGTTTGGGGGTTTTTATTTGTTTGTTTGTTTTTAAATCAATAACAACTTGCTAAGGATATGGTTCCGATCTCAATCTGGCTGTTTATGCCTGAGATTAGAAATAGATGTACAAAAGTGTATAGAATAACAATGTTTCTTCCTTTTTCATGCACATATTATCTAAGACAAGGCATATGAGGAGCTTCCACCATAATGGTCTGTGTGTAAACTATTGACAATGTATGCATTTGATTTTTCTGATTGACTGAGGTAGATTGGAAATTCACAGGGAAAAAGACTTGATACACTTTTAGCTTTTCCTCAGTCTACACACCTCACAGTCACCTGGGGAAATGTGAGCTGTGTCCCTGCCATGCCCAAAAATCACCCTGGGGAGGCTCAGGAGCATCTGATTTGCATGGCCAAAACAGGAATATTACAGTTTTAGGTAGGTTATCTCTGAAGTCACCAGAGAGAGAAAAGCACCACATCCTTCTACTCGTCCCGTCTCACATTGCTCTTTGGAGTGGGTGAATGGGTCACCCCACACCTGAAGGATGGAGCCATCCATAGGCACCTGGACAAGCTGGAGAAGTGTCCTTGGGAATCTCACAGGGTTTTACAAGACCAAGTGCTGGTGCTGCATCCGGGTTGGGGCAACCCCTGGTACCACCCCAGGCTGGGGATGAGCAGATGGAGCAGCCCTGAGGAGAAGGACTTTGGGGTGCTGGTGGGGGAGAGACTGGACATGGCCCATCCCAGAAACCCCCCGTGTGCTGGGGCTACCCCCAAAGCAGCGTGGGCAGCAGGGCAGGGGGGGATGCTGCCCCTCTGCCCCCTCTGGGAACACCCCCCTGCAGAGCTGCCCCCAGCCCTGGGGTCCCAGCACAGACAGCACATGGAAGCCCTGGCACAGGTTGGGCAGAGAAGCTGTGGCTTCCCCATCCCTGGAAGTGTCCAAGGCCAGGTTGGATGGGGCTCTGAGCACCCTGCGCTGGTGGAAGGTGTCCCTACCCGTGGCAGGGGGTGGGATGAGATGATCTTTAAGGTCCTTTCCAACCCAAACCATTGTATGCTTCTGTGATTCTTTCTCCTTCTCCTTCCCTTCACTCAACAAGAGTCACAATGTCTGCCTTTTAGATTGTTAGTTTGGACTTTGGGTTGCAGAAGATCAGAATGAACCTCCCGAGTCAAGGGCTTAAGAAGTTTAGAAACAGAATTAACAACTGCTTCTTGTAGTGAACCAGCATTTCCAAATGATAATTGGTTTTGTTTGTTTAAATTTTGCTAGATGCTTGAGTGAATTTTACTTTTTAAATAATTTGGCTTCCTCCTCGAATTCTGTGTCAGGGCTGAGACACAACCTTTGATTTCCCCTCTGTAAGATTAACATTTTAATAAGGGAACTCTATCTCCTTGAAAACAAATTGTCTCATTTTACTTTCAAAAGACCAACAAGTCCTGCTGGGGATTCCATGGTTAAGACAATCGATATTATTGACATCTGTTCCCTCATTTACACCCAGAGGATGCTCTGGTTTGAAACTGGGGTTTGAAATTTGAAAATTGAAATAGTTTGAAACTATTGGGGCTTTGGAATTGTCTGTTTGTTTACAACTCTAGCTGACTGAAATTTAATCAATTTTCTTTACTCCAAAAAGCCTCTGATGGGGATAAATGTTATGTGTCCAACTAGTAGAAATATCAATATTTCCAAATCTTTTGATTATCATGATATTGTCCCTGCTTTTTGTTTTTGTTTTGTTTTTTTTTTGTTTGGTTTGGTTTTTGTTTGTTTGTTTGTTTGTTTTTGTTTTGTTTTTGTTTCAGGTATGTGAAAGGACATGCAGAAATAGGTTTAGAAAGAGACTGCAGGCAGGTTACCTGGCACCTTCTTTTCCAGTGACTTGTTTGATGAAGGATATTCAGAGTTAAGGTTCTTCTTAAAACAGAAGCGTTTTGTACACCCTCCTTGCACGCAGGAAATACCTTTTTAAGACCTGTGAGTCCCTGAAAACGCCGTCCCGAAGTTGAGTGCATTGGGCTGTCGTTACACGGAATCTCCATAACAAGCGACTGAAATGCTTTCCTGTGGCCCAAAAAAAGATAATATGTTTCTAGATTTCCCCACAAAAGGAACTAGAGAAGCCAGCAGATGCACACTGATGCTCTGAAAGTTCTCCTGAGGTTTCTGTTTCACCCAAACAAGGCTGGGAAAGCGGCAGCGCAGCGCTCGCGGCTGACGCCCAGATGGGATCTCCCATGGTGTCACCAGCTCAGTTATCATTAGCTGGGATACAGCTTCTGTTTTTCTCTTAAACTCCAGGGTTTCATTCACTGAGGATTCCTGCATGTCTGGTACCTGACTCAGGTGCAGTCCCTGAGGGTTGCATCCTTTGTTCCATTTCCATGGCAACCTTGGGGTTCTCCCGGCACCGCTTCCCATCAGCTGCTGTAACTGTAGATCTCTGATCAGGGGTTCATTCATTCTCCTTTTCTAACTTATCTCTTTTGGACAAAGCAGGATCTACTCATTTTTATCAGCATGATACTTGTAAGTCTACCCACAAAGCTCCCCCTTTGCCATAAGTTGTGTCTCAGAAGCAGAGAGTGGCTGTTCCAAGAGACAGGCATGGAAAGCTCTCCGCAGGGACCAAGAGAATAGGGATGCAAGTGGAAGCACAGAGGTAATCAAACCTGTGAGCTATTGTCACTCCTTGCTTTAGCAGTGAAAACCAGCTAAAATCTCTGCAAAAGAAAGGGGAAAAAAGGTAAGCAGGGGAGGAATTGCCTCAGTGTTTCTGTGTATTTAGTGGAGAATTTCGTAGCCCTTTGGACCACTCCAAATAAAAAGTGAAAACCCTAATGAAAACAAGCAGGTAAACAAAGGAAAAGCAGCATGTCTTTGTGTGTGAGTAACTAATGCCCCACTGAGCACTACACCTGGTTACAAACAACCAAATCCACACTCTAGGCTTCATGGAGTCTCATTAAGGTCTTCATCAAGGTCTGTAACTGCACATCTAATCAGAACAGTGCAAATAGGAGGCAACAAAAGGAAGAAATGGGTTTGTATAAAGCCTTAACACAACTGAATGTGACCTGATAATTTTCAGGAAACATAAGGTGTGTCCACATCTCTGTGGCCAGAGGAAAGTCATGGGCACTGAAAGACTTTGCTGCTCCTTTTCCTGCAGCTCCTCCTTCGCACTGTTGGTGCAGGGTAGATTTAAAGAGCTCTCAGAAGTTATTCAGGAGAAGAAATCGACCTGGATTGAAGGTGTTCCCCACTCCTGGGACATTCTATGCTCAAATGCCATCAGTTAGAGAATCCATCTGATCCATGTAGCCAAGTGAACACTCTCATGGTGGTTATCCCTAGTTTTAAAAAGGGCTTGAAGGTACTGAGTGAAGCTGCAGGAATGTTAATGTTTTCTGTCATGTCTTCTTCATGCAGACCTGCCCATCTCTTTTAATCATCAGCACCAGATATCTTTCTTTGTGATGGGCATCACTGTCTTTTCAGTCCTCATCCTTCTCAACTTTGCTATTTAGACCTTGTCAGCTATTCAACCTTTCCTGGCACTCAAACCCTTCCTTTTTCCAGGAAAGAAAGGGTAGCTTATGTGGAAGAATGTCTGTTAAATTATTGCTTGGAAATACCCAATTCAGCATGCACAATATTTACCACTGTTAGCAATAAACTCTTCTGACTACAATAATATAACATCTGTTGCTCTTATGCAGTCTCACCCTTTAATTAGGCACAGATGGTCTTTCTGTTCCCCGTCTGGTCTGATTATTTCACTTTTGAAAAGAAAATATAAACCAGTTTTGTTTGTGACCCATTCCTTGTAGGTAGATTCCTCCAGGCCTTGTACTGGGTAATTTACAAGTCCAGTAACACAAGGTTTTCAGACACAACAGTAGAAAGTGCCTTTGTTACACTTAGAGTCAGAGAGGTAGGAGGTGGGTGCAGACCTGAACTGCCAATTCTTACCTAGTGAGGGCCGTCAGTCCATGGTCCATCTGAAAGGCCCACAGACAGTACTGAAGACTGTTTTTAGCAAACCAATGAGTGCAGAATCTGCACTCATTTTGCCCCATGCGCATCTTTTTCAAGGAAGGGTCTCTGCGTTAGTTATTTTCTAAATCTCTTTTAATCTGTTCTAAATCCCTCAATGCTACCAGAGCTCAGAATATTCCCATCCTTTACCCATCATCTGCAAATGTACTTAATTATTAATTGATTGCTAAATTATTAATAGCAGAATTAATTAACAGGGTGCCTTACTGCTTCTTTCACACCCCCAGCAGAATTGTTAAAATCAACCAGATTCCATAACAACTCCTGAGACAGACTGATAATGTGCTTTATTTATACATACTGATCTGATTAAATCTTTTTATTTATGTGTATTTTCAGGTTCTTGGTGACACAATTCTGCAGCTTTACTTCTCCTGATACTTAAGGCAATTACTAACAACCACTCTCCTCCTCACACATGCAACGTTTCCAAGATATTCCCAGTTCCACAGATACAGTTTTAATGAGCAAAATGATTACTATCAAAGGATAATATACATGTCTGTAATGTGGCCACCTGAGACAAGATCCCAGATTCAAACCTTGGTGTCTTCAATACCCAGAAGTCTTTCTTTTGGCTTCTGTATCCAGTTGCTCAGACAGCCTTTCTCTCCACCCAAGTCCATGTGCAGCTTTCCACCAGTTAGGGAGAGAAATGTGCCAGCAGAGAAAAAATGTGCCTCCACAGCAAACTTCCTTTGCTGTGGTCCTCAGTGAGTCCCATTATGGAAAATGTGTGCAGCCAGCAGTTTGGGATTTGACCCTGCTTTTCCCTGGGATGGGATTGCTCTTCAAAACTGGTGTCTTGTGATACCTGGCTTTAGTGAATTTGATTTTCAGAGCTGTTATCACTCCGTGCTTCCACATGGCATGGACTTAAGGCAGGCACAACTATGAGTCAGTTTGGAAAGCTGTGGTCCTTGAATTTAAATGTATAAGGAATATGGATCCAGCATCTAGTTCAATCCATACAGCTTGTGTAACAGAGACAAACTCTCACAACAGGGTGCCTGTTTATCAGATGTTGTAGTGTTTGATTTCAGGAGGTTCAGGGAGAGAATAAACAGGGAAGCATTATGATACAACAGCCTGGAAAAGCTACTGCAACCCTCTTAACTGAACCAGGCATTTCTGGGAAAGGCAGTGAAAGTTGTGCCTTCCAAACCAGAAAGCAGTTGGTTAGGAAGGAGGAAGTGGGGAGCAGAACAGGTCCATGAAACTGGGAGAATAAAGAACACTGTTTGCTGGCAGACACATGAATTTACCAATATAATAATCCTCATCCACAGCCTCATTTTCAGCTGGAGCAAACTGTTCTCTGCTTAAAGGAAAGTCACAGGAAGAAATCACAGTCCTGCCTGAATCTGCCCCACAAGGTAAAGTCTGTTTCTTGAGAGATCCCTCACTGCTCTGATGAATTTTGTGCAGAAAAAGCAGGAGAAATTCAAGCAAAAAGCTGTGGAATTTTTATCTGCACAAATACAGAGACAACTTCCAACATTTTTTATGCAGCACTTAAAGAGAGATCCCCTTCCTAATGAGGTAATTCTTAACAGTATTATTTTCCAAAAGCTTTTCCAGTAGCCACTTCTTCAGATAAGGGGCAAACAAATATGACAAACAAATGATGTTATATTCAGTCTTACAAGTGTGGTTTAAGCTTTCCTCTGGCATCTATTTTTTTAGTTTTTTTTCCATCTTTTATGAAGTGTCTTTTTTTGTTTGTTTGTGGGGTTTTTTTTGTTTATTTGTTTGTTTTGTTTTGCTTTTTTAAAAATTATTGTTATTTTAAAATAGTTACATATGGCTGGTAGAGTTCAAATCTCAACTAAATTTGACAAAACATACTTCTGTTCATGCTGGGAAAGAATTTTTACTTCTTGTTTTGCTACCTCTAATCTTTTAAGAAAAAACAACATCTTTTCACAAGGGTGTGGAAACACAGAAGGTCAGTGAGGACACGGACCTATGAGGACATTTAGATCTAGAATAGTATTCTGCCTGCCAGGGCTCTGATTAAGAGCCTGAAAAGGGGGAAGATTTAGTTTACAGCATGTGGATTTAGCTATAAAACTAAAATAAATCAACTGTAAAGACTGGATTAAGAAGTTTCTTTTTTTTTTTTCCCCCCCAACAAGAATAAATAAATATAACATGTTTAGTTCATTCAAATGACATGTAGAACTGGTTCCAGCAGATGGAGCAAGAAAACAGAAGGAAAACAATGCCACATACCCAGGGAGGTGGGCATTGCATGGAAGAATCCTTCAGGTTGGAAAAGAGCTTTAATGTCATCACATCCAACATGCTCCTGAGGCAGGACATGAACTGCACACACACACAAGGTGTTTCAAACCAGGGGAGGAGAAAGCACTTTGAAAGCTACTCCACGGCTTCAAGTTCAGTCAGAAACACTCTTCACATAACTGACACTGACAGGAGTTTTTCCTTGGAATTGGCTTAGGAGCTGAAGAAAAATAACCACTTGGGATTTTCTCCAAAGCCAAGAAAATAGATTAATTATAGCTGGCTTTTTATTCTCTTGGCTTTAGAGGAGATTAGGGCAGCTTAATCCTTCAACCAAACCTAATGCTGTGAAGAAGTATTAAAAGAGACAAGCTTTACACATCCCAGACGACCTTCAGCCCCTCATTTTTCGCTGCCTCTCCCCTCTGACTCTGTGTGTGCTGTGTGTTGTCTTGTTTACTAATGGCCTGAGCACCACGTGCTGCAGGAAATGTGGCCAGAGGCTCCTGGGAGACACCTCGGCAGCCAAAATAAGGCCAAGCGCTTCATTTGCGATAAAATGACTGCTGTTTTTTTGGTTTCTTTGTGTTTCATTTTCCCTTCCCCCCCAGGCTAACATCTCCTAGAGGAAAAAAAAAAAAAAAACAAAAAAACAAAACAAAAAAAACCCAACCCGAAGAAACAAACCCCACTTGTTTTGGTGAAAATGAGGGGGAAGAGGTCATCCTCACATCAGTGATTAGTTTTTTGAACTGGACCTATTTATCACCGAAGCCTCCGGCAGACGACCAGCAACATCCGCCGGGTCTGTGTCCCGTCACTGGCCCAGGAAGTCTGTGACACCCAGCGTAAGGGAAAGGGGAACATCTGCAAGCACGGCTCCTTCCTCTGCTGACAGCGAGGAGGAGGGTCTCCTTCCTCTTCCAGGCTCAAGGGAAGTCAGACATTCTCCTTCTTGCTTCTTCCCTTGCTCCTCGACCTGAGGCTCAGCCCTGTGGGATCGTTTCCAAGTCTTCTGTGATCATCTCTGCTGGAAGGTGCTTTCCGTGCCATTTCCACGGAGCTTTTGGGACAGCAATGCACAGCTTGACCTCACTTCCCAGCTTCATCTCTCTGCAATTTCCTGAGGGTCTTTTGCCAAAGTTGAACTGGACAAGCTATTCTGTAAAGGACATAAAAAACTGTGGTCAATTGCTTTTTAAAGCCGTATGGGAAAAAATTGGAAAAAATCAACAAAAATATTGTAAAGATGCTAAACTTCTTTAAAGCTGCTTCATTTCTAAAAAGCACTTTTGACAGAGACTTTTGTGTTTGTGCTTGCCAGGTGGAGGACTTGAATGGGAAGAGATGCTGCTGCTGGCACCTAACAAGAGTGTCTGGCCAGGCTGCAGCTGCTGTTTGATGTGGGATGTGCACAGATCATAGAATGGTTTGGCTTGGAAGGGACCTTAAAGATCATCCAGATCCAACCTTCTGATGTGTCCTAACTGTGGCCTTCTAGACCCTGAAGGGAGTCCACAGAGAAGATGGAGATAGACTATTTCCAAGGGCCTGGAGGGACAGCACAAGGGGGAATGGCTTCAGAGTGACAGAGAGCAGGGTTAGATTGGATATTGGGAAGAAATTGTTCCCTGTGAGGGTGGGCAGGCGCTGGCACAGGTTGGGCAGAGAAGCTGTGGCTGCCCCATCCCTGGAAGTGTCCAAGGCCAGGTTGGATGGGGTTCTGAGCAAGCTGGGCTGGTGGAAGGTGTCTGTGGCTCCTACACTCAGGTTTCCATCCCAGGGTCAGAAGCAAATCCGTGTGGTTGCTCTGGGCATCCTTTTATCATCTCCTTTCATTGACAGTCTCTTGGAGCTGCCCAAACTTCAAGGAACTCAGCTGGGATTTGTGTCCATGTGGACATGACATCAGCGTTACATCAGCTCCAGCATAGGAAGGTCAGTGCCTATGCTGCTATATAGGTTCTTCCTACTGCAGGTAACCTCTGCAGGTTTGTATGGTTTCCTATATTTTACCAAAAAAAGCCAGATTTTCTCCTTTATCAGGTTCAAAACCCTGGAAAAAGCAATGGCACACTTGTCTCCTACAAAACAACTCTTTACTCAGAGGTTTCCTCATGGTCCTGCAGCACGTGTCTGCCATGGGGACAAGAGGGGCCTAAGGTCTGTGTCTGGAGCCTGGTGTGCAAGAAAGCCAATGGAAAGGTACAGGGATGCTCCCACACACCAGACCACGTTCCAGGTGTGCATCCAGGTGTGGATCCAGGTGTGGATCCAGGTATGTCCCCATTCATATACTGCAGGAGCAAGATGAGTGTGGACACCTGGTGCAAGGAAGTAAACACAGCTCTCCCCTCCTCCCTCTTTCCCTCCCCCTTTCCCTTCAGGAAAAGCAGGAGACATGTGACTGAGGAGAGTCAGCATATCAAGGAAGGAGGAGAGCCAGGAAGACTGTGCTCACACAGCATCTCCCAGCTGCTTGCTGGCTGCCCCTGCACAGACAAACAACTGCATGGAGACCTGCTCAAGCTGTCCAGGACCATAACTTCTGTCTGGGATTGGGAAAGCAAAACAGTGAGTGCATGAAGAATAGAGAGATGCCTGACACTGTTAATTAGCAGATATTTGGAGAAGAACGTGTGGCTGGACATGAACATTTTTAATTCCGAGCTGTCACATAGTCACCCACGTCAGTCACTTGGGCATCACTGCCTCACACCGCACATCCTTGAAGGGATGGCACATCTCAGGGAAATACAAGGGCAAAGCTGCTGAACAAGGATTCTGCTCTGAATGGCTGCAAATAATTTTTAATTAATACCAACTTGGGGGAAAAAAAATAGTGTTTTGCTTGTAGATGCTTTGTGATGGGAAAGGGTGGGATTTGTTAAATAAATAATTCCTTTTGAATTAGTCACCAGGTCTAATTAAGAGATACCAAAGGGACAAGGAATCAGAAGAGCGAGTTTAAAGGAATATCTAGCTAAAACAGAAGATAAAAGTAGTATTTGAAAATATCAAAATAAACAGCGTGTGTGAATGTTTTCCTTGGGATGAGCCAAGGGAAATATTTTCCTGGAGTTTGGCCCATAAAATGTGTAACAGATTAAACCAATCTGCTTGCTCTTTTGAATGAATTACACAATTAGTGGATAAAAGGAGATACAGTGAATGCTACAGCAAAGCCTGTGTGTCATTTGAGCAGTATTACCTTGTAAATCCTGATGTTTCGCTCCCACCTTATGTTGCAATTCACTTTGTTGGTGGTGTAATTCCTTTGACTCCAAAGGGCTCACACCTGATTTCATCTGTTTCAAAGTGGAAACGGCTTTTTGATTGCTGGCAAAAATTTTAGGAGTTTCAACTCTACTGGCAAGAAGAGCGCACCTGCTGGAGCCTGTTTCATTTTGAACAGAGATACAATTAACATCTCTAATGT
The DNA here is from genome assembly GCA_013399695.1 of Formicarius rufipectus. Classification (NCBI taxonomy): domain Eukaryota; kingdom Metazoa; phylum Chordata; class Aves; order Passeriformes; family Formicariidae; genus Formicarius; species Formicarius rufipectus. The sequence continues at coordinate 471,614 of VXAU01003997.1, forward strand.
GATCCCAAGAAAATCCATTAGTCACAGCCTTGCCCTTCAAGCAGCCCCGTGGATCCTCTGCCCTTACTAACAAGGTTTGCCTAAAGCCTCCTGGGTTTCATTCCAACAGCTACCAAGTGTCTTCAACCATGCAGATGTTGCAGAGTGAGATTTCTCAGCACAGCAATGTGTATATGAAGAGCAGACACCCCTTTCAAGTGACCACCCTCTCAGACAGTGCCATGAATGAGCTGCCCAAAGAATTCAGAGGTGAGAGCAGACTCCATCAAAAATCTGAGAAGAACACCCAGATCCTGAGCTGGCACTGCTGACACACTCCACAGCAGCTCCTGCTCCCTCCCTGTGGAACCTCAGTGAACTCTGAAGAGCAATTCCAGCTCTGTAAATGAGATAAAACACAAAGTGAGCGTGAGGTTTAAGGGTGCAAAATGCCTGTTGTGGTACTTGGTGAATATAAAATGCAGAATAAGCTACAGCACTGTGCTTAGACATAAGTTTCTGTAAAAACACCAAATTTGCCTCTTTCCACAGTACAGTTTGCTACCAACCCCTGCATCTACAAGCAAAGTACACCTGAGCTGTTACTGGATTTCCTGACACTGCTGTTCAAGAAGGGTGGATTTTTCTCTGCTTGTGTGTATCAGTGATTCCCAGACTTAAAGTTACATGAATCAAGGAGGAGCTTTGGGAGACTCTACCAGCAACACATGAACAAAAGGTCATAAAAACACTGCAATCATCAAAAAAGACATGCATTTCAAACTTGGGAATTAAAAAAAAGATAGTTTATAGTTATATGTATTTAGTTAAATATGAAATAAATCCAAGGGAAAAAAAAACAACAACAAAACAGTTAAAACATCTTCAAAATCTTTACTGGAGGAAAAGTATGTACAAGACATTGCATTTTAAAACAATTTCTCTTAGTGTGAACACTGAAATGTATTAATGATAACTATGTATCTATTGTATAAAAGTATATCTGCATGAACTTGCACATTCTCAAAGAAGTCACTCTCCTCAAAATAAGGGTGAGAACTGATCCCTTTATGTGTCTGAAGTCAAACATGAAGCTATGAAGGTGATACACTGTCCTTTAACAGTCTGGGTACAGAGACAGAGGAAGGAACTGAGTCTTAGAACTGGAGGTGAAGCCCAAATAATAAAATAGCATTTTTGATCAATTTTTTAAATGTGTACATGAACACTGGGACATTCTTGAAAAAAAAGTGTAGCATAACTCAGATCTTCAGCCTGGGACAAATGAAAGAATTCTACTGCTGGAAATGCAAGTAAGAAGATTTAAACCAAATTGCTCTTGTTTTTATCTCAGATCATTTTGTTTGACTTGATTTTGGGTTTGCCCCCTCTCCATTTTTCCCCTCTCCAAAAATAAATGCAGGTTATCAGAGAGAAATGTAAAAGGTAGATTGTTTCCTTCTCTACCTTAAACATTTCCCTGCAAAATGTTGCATATCTCCCACAAAACGATCCAGGAATGATGCTGAGGGTTATAGTGAAGGAAGACAGTGTTATTCCAGCCAGTCTTTAAGCTGTTTTGGAATGTCCTTTCCATAGTAGCACAACTTGCTACAAAAATTGGGACAGAATCTCCCTTTGCCATGCATGGTATTACTCAAATGAGTCTGCATTCCTTCCAGTGTTGGGAAATGTGCTTTTTAATCGTGGCTAAATGCATGGGAGATGAGTTATATTACATGGTAACTACTGCTAGACAAATGTGGGACCTGTAAAGGGCTGAGGTAGGTTATTCATTTACTTAGTTATTTTTTATTTAATATCGTAGTTATCAAATATATTTGAGCATTTTAATGTTACTTTTACATTTCCCACTCACATTCTATTTTGGGTGTTTCTCCCAGGATTTTAAGTAAATAGATTTTAGAAAAAGATTAAGCTTTTGCACTGGTAGTGTAAACCCTTCTGCATCTGCCAGTTGCTCTGGGGATGTTATTTGAAGCCATAAGTGATACTATTGGGTTTAAATTCAAGGAGACTGCTGGAGTATGACAGGTAGCTCACTTTCCTCCATTTCAGTTAAAAAAAGCTCTGTCCTTGGGCCACATGTCCATCCTGGAGAATTCTGGTAGAGCTGAATTCCCAGATGTAAGTGCACTGCCTCCATCATGTCCCAGCACTGGTTATCCAAGCTTTCATCTCTTCATCTTTAAAACACTGCCATCTGTTGTTTCCAGACGGTTCAGTCTTCTGTTTATCCAAAACTTTGTTCCAGGCCATATGGAAAAAATATCTATTTTCAATTAATCATCATATTTGCTTAAAATATAACAGAGTGCTGAGAAAAAAATAGGCATCGCTTACGCAGAGCTGTTCGTGATGGGGATGACAACTCATTATGCACTGCAGCTTCGAGATTTGGACCACGTGCTCATCCAGTACACTCAGATACCACGAAAGCTGGCCAATTTTGCCATTACACAAGCACACTTCAACCATTCGAATGCTGTTATCATATATATATTTCATGGGTACTAGGGCATTGGTCTAGTTGTTACCATTGAAAACTTTTCCAACGTTTTCCTTCTGCAGTCAGAAATTTGTAATGGGATCGTAAAATCATAGAATGGTTTGGATTGGAAGGGGCATTAAAGATCATCTCACTCCAACCCCCTCTCATGGGCAGGGACACCTTCCACCTGCCCAAGTTGCTCAGAGCCCCATCCAACCTGCTCTTGGACACTTCCAGGGATGAGGCAGCCACAGCTTCTCTGCCCAACCTGTGCCAGGGCCTGCCCACCCTCACAGGGCACAATTTCTTCCCAATATCCAATCTAACCCTGCTCTCTGTCACTTTGAAGCCATTCCCCCTTGTCCTGTCCCTCCAGGCCCTTGGAAATAGTCTCTCTCTGTCTTCCCTGTGGGCTCCTTCAGGCACTGAGAGGCCACAATGAGGTGCCCCCAAAGCCTTCTCTTCTCCAGGCTGGACAATCCCAGCTCTGCCAGCCTTCCCTCCCAGCAGAGCTGCTCCAGCCCTCTGATCCTCTTGGTGTCCCTGCTCTGGCCTCGCTCCCACAGCTCCCTGTGCTGTCTGTGCTGGGACCCCAGGGCTGGGGGCAGCTCTGCAGGGGGGTGTCCCCAGAGGGGGCAGAGGGGCAGAATCCCCCCCTGCCCTACTGGCATTTATAGATATTTTATTAAATTGGTGATGTTAGGACTGTGCTAAAATGTTAGAGGAATGAGGTGAACTCACTGCCTACACCTACATGAGCAAGGTACAGACCTTGGAAGTAGATTAGTTCCTTCAGACAATTTCAGTTCTCTGAAGTCTATTCATGGCTGGAGCCCTTCAGGTACAGTTTTGAATGGCTCTGGAAGGTGATTTTCGTCCAAAGATAATCCTGTATTGTGTGCTGTGAGATCTTACTCAGTATGAACCAAAGGGCAGTAAGAAGAGACAAAGAGGACATTACCTTCAATTCAGAGCAGAAATGAAGGGGGTAAAATAAGTCAATAGAGGTATTCATCTAGGAATCCATTTCAAAGAGATCAAGTCCATCTTTTCTTTCCTGAACCTGGATTTCTGATATAAATAATTTGCAATGCTAAATGTGAAGGAGATACCATGCTTGGGCAGAGATAGATTTCCTCAGAACTAAAAAAGAGACAAATATAAAAGGATGCTATTTTTAGGAACAGACTTGTGCGTTTCATTCCTCAGTTCAAAGGAATATTTAAACTGAGAAGTTGAGTTTCCATTCAAAGCCACCCTCTTTGATGCAGGATAAAGGCCTGTCCTTCCATCCTTCAAACAACTGCACAGTTTTCTCCTCCTGGGTTACAGTCTTGTCCTCCCAGCCACCCACAAGCACCAGCCTCCCCCAGATTCATGCAGATTATGATTCTGTAAAGTGACCCAAGTTGCAACTGAGGAAAACAGGTGCCAGGTGGTACAGAAGTGCTTGGATCTTTGGAACTGTTCTTCACCTCTAAATTTACCAGCTCTCAGTGCAGACAGAGAGCAGGGGGAGAAAAAAAAGGCAGTTGTGCAGATGAGGGAAATCCTGCAGACAAGATCAAAATCTGACTGTATGCTAAGTGTACAGATAATATTAGTGTGTGTTCTATTTAATTAATCAGAAAATTAGCAAGCCCTCGTTGAACAGTGATTCCTTTCTGGTAGATAATTACATGCTGCTTCTCAGCTTGAAAGAGTGCCAGATACATTTTTTGCCTGTCACTTGTGGTACTTCATCCAATTTTAATCCACTTGAGAGTGCTTAACTGCACATCCACTGCAGTTCTAGGAACAACAATTGTGTGAGTGCTGTGCAAAATGTGCTACCTTAGGTGTGAGACACGGACAACTTTCTTTGTTAATTCATATTATTCTTCTTTTTAACCATTAAAAGAATACCCAACCAGATAGACAGACAGAATGACCTTAGGTTTTGGATCTCCCAGAACCTTTATCCTCTACACCCTTCTATAAAGCTCTGCTCTGTCGAATACCATGCTTTTAATCAGCTGCCTTTAACTCTCATGAGCTCATTCAGCCTTTTCCAAAACTTCTTGTTTTAAAAGCCTTCAGTGTTTATATCTGAGTGTCAGTGAAGTGGAGATCCCCGAGTGAGACTCCACATACCCATTTTTGGGACAATTTTTCACTTGCTCACTGGCAGCAGTGATCTTAGCCTAGTACTATGTTGTGCAAAAAAAGAAAACAAAGTCCTTGCCATGAATTTGCAACCAAGAAGCTATTGGGATTGCTAGGAAAGAAAAGAGGGTTGGTGGGGGTATTTTTCCCCTATAGGAAACTGTAGTACAGGTATATGGTTCAGTGCTGGGCAGAAGAAACTGAGCCAGTTCTCAATGGAAACCCATTTTGGGAACAACATACAAAATGTCAACTTGGAGCTCAAATTAAGGGACGGTAGAGTGTAAGAGGCTGAAGCAGAGCCCCAAACTATCTTAGGAAAGCAGTCCTCTAATGTCAGTCCCATTTTGCACTGGAGCACAAGCTTCTTTAATGTAATAAGAATGTATTTTTCCTAGCTATGATGACTAGAAAGAGTCCATGGCATAACAGGACCAGTCTATGATCTTGCTTCACTGTTTGTCCTTTGGTAACGTGGAGAATGACATAGAGTGGTTGTGCTCTCCTGTGATTTTTCCATGGACTTTTCATCTGGAAAGGAGAATTATCCTCCAAAATAATTATACAACCCCAAAGTGAGCCCTGCTCGTCGATGAGTCTATTGTTGGACACATTTTCCTCGTGGCCCTGGCATGACAGAGAGCAGGCTTCTTCTAACAACCTTCCAAATGTCTCACCCTGCTCCCTGAAGACACTCCTGCTGCTCTTTAGCATCACTGATTGATAAACCAGTGGCCTCCAGACTGGTGGTGGGTGCTTATGATGTTCACTGGTCGGAAAGCTGAAAACACGGGAGCTATTCCCTGTCAGGACAGCCTTGGGAAGAGATCCTCACTGTGTCCACAGCTGGGCAGGGCTGACTTCAGGTAGCACTTCTGATTTTGGAAATGTATTGCCTGAAGGCCAGGAAACACAGTGAGGTCTGTGACACCTCCAGTCCTTTGGAGATCTTATGTGCTACATATTTGCCACACTCTTGGCACAGGTAGTTCATGAACACGCAGGCAGGGCTGCTGAAAGAGCTGCATTGGGTCTGTTCCTGTTCTAATACATAAATTATTAACTTGCCCTTTGTCCTCACAGATTCTTTAATTTTCCTTCATGACACAACTTAGGTGATTACCACCAATCTTTTCTACTTTGACCCATCCCTCCTGGTGGCTGAGTAATTAAATTTCCACTGTCTACCTGACACAAATAAATAAAACATCTGTTCAAAAGAGGTCTTTCTCCAGGGCTCCTGCTGTGCTCAGTGGCTTATAACTGAGACATGGGAAGCACAGGTTCAACACCGGGCTGTTATGAGAAGGGAGGAAAATCACCTGGGAATCTTTTCACTTGTCCTCACACAACCAAGTTCTGCTGCCAGGAGATATTCTGGGTTATTGGAAACATCCTCATGGGTCTGTCTGATTTGTCACAAGTCCCATGGGACACCTTTCCATAAGGGTTGGGGTTGAACTTGGCAAGCTCAAATGGACAGAGATAAGTACTCAAGGCAGCAGAATTGAGTTGTTGGTCTCTCCTTTATGCCCAATTTTCTAACCTGCACAGTGTTGTAAATAACAACACACTTTGCAGTTTGAGTCAGCTGAGAAGTTCTTGGCAATGTTGCCCCAAAGTGAATTTTACTGCCTTACAGGTGAGAAGTTATGGAATGGCTGCTCCTGCCATAGGAAGAGAGGGAAAGAAGGAATGTCAGTGTAGCTCAGTTTGGGTGTGAGCCGGGTGGTGCACAGGCAGGAATGCTGAAAAATATGGGATATGCAATACAGAAACCTGAGTGAAAGATAAAGGGGAGGAAAGCTTGGAAACAAATAACCCATAAAAGGAGAAAAAAAATGAGGCTGAAGAGTCTGTGAGTGTTCTCTTCAACATTGCTCAAGACTGAAAATTGGAGAAGGTCAAACTTTCTTGTTTTTACTCTTTCCTTTAAGACAAGCTTCTCAAGTTGTGTAGTTCCCCAGAGACAGAGGAGTATGGCTGCTGTGGCATTGGATTTTAGAGAGCTTAGTAGTTTTGGTGAATTCCCTATGTTTCTTTATGCATCAAAATATTTTTATAAGCCTCGAAGTATTTTATAGGCCTGTTGGTCATTAACTCAAGGTGTTACTGTGGACACAAAGTGACTGGACAAATGTGGCAGCCATTTATTCCACAGATCTCTTAACCCGAGAGACAAAAGCTGGGCTTTGACAGACCTAAAATAATAGACGCTCAGTGTCTTCGTGGCTGTGGGAATCCAGCTGGGTGAAGGAAAAAAAAATGTTCAGATTTGGGGAAATTTGAGAATCTGTCCATGAGAAGTGGGACTTTTGAACCTGGGGCTGGTTCTGATCTTCTGTCCCTCTTGAGACCCATCTCAAAGCTGAGGTGTCCAAGTGCCAACCCCACCCTGCTGCTGGCACCATAGCAGTTATTGAAGGGCATGTCTCAGACCTCATTGCTGTTAGTTGTGTGTTGGAAACACCTAGGAGACTAGTGGCGAGTAAAGTCCCTTTGCATGAAGTACTTTATGTCCTGTGCTAATTTAAGATTCCCTTTTTGTCTGCTCGAGTGTGTGTGATGAGTGGAATTCATGCAGGATGTTGCTGAGGCAAATGGAATGTTAGGGAAGGACGGAGAAATACCACATTGAGCTGAACTAGGTTTGCTCTGCCCATCCCAGGCAGAATTTTTAGCTTAGCTGCAGCACAAAATGCAGCCAGTGTTCGGTGCACTTTGGATGATGCTCCATCAAAAATTACAAAAGGCCAGAGTGAGGAGAAAAGCCTGCAAAACATGTCAGTGTCTCTTTTTGTTTCAAGATAAAACTAGTCCAAATGTCTGAGATGCCAAAATTTGAATAGCTTTTCATTTCCTAATACAAAATGTAACAAGGGTAATACCCACGTCCTCTCTCAGCTGCCAACTCAACGTGATTGTTAAGTGTGTTTTACATGAAAGGTGTGAATTTGTGCTGAGATGGATATGCTGTCTGGAAATAAAATTCCCAAGCAGGGCTGGAGGTTAGGTAGAACATAATTTTTACTGTAAATGCAATATGTATCTGTATGTGTGTGTGTGAGAGAGCAATGATCTTGGAATACAGGAACACTGTTCAGCAGAAGGAACCATTCCTCTGAAACCTTCTGTGTCCTGGGACAAAAGAGTGTGTTTGGGTATGGACGCTTCACAATGATACCCCCAATGAGGCAGAACCTTGTCTGCACCAGGAGCAGCCCAGTGCTAACAGGAGACACGGGCAGCCTTGTTAATCATGACTCTGCTGAATAACCTCGTGGCCTTACCCCCCTCACCCCGTGTCATTCCTTTACCCTGGCTTGTGCTTTATCCCCTGGCCCTTTGTTCTGCCTGTAATTAGCATGTCAGCCTTTCAGGGCACTGACCACATTCCCTTATCTCTGTAGAGGCTTTTGTGACCTTAACAGAGATGAATGGGAGACAATGACCTCTCTCATATCATTGCTTTGGATGGATTTGGCTGTAGCTCCTTTCTCATCCAGAGTACATTTAATCATGTAATACATTGGCTTCCATCTGGTTTGGATATCCCAAATAAGCTGAAATGGAATGGGTTTAGACTCAGCTGCAGCCCATGGAAGGGGTTTGCAGAGTTTGGTGGTCTGGTTAAAGTGGATCTATCACCTCTCCCTACCTCCATTTTGGTGGGAGCCAGTGAAATTTGCCATGGAGGAGACCAATAAACTTCAACACTGGCTTCTTCCTGCTAAAGAGAAAGAGGGCACAGCAGAGTGGTGTGGGAGGTGAAGGTTTTATTCCTGGACTGATGTCCTGTGTGACCTTGAGGAAGTTGCCTCCCTGCAGTAGCTCTCATCTCATGCTTTTTGATATCCTGGCTTTTGAGACTGGAAGTGCTTTTCAGGGGAGGGATTGTTTCTGCATGCTTATGAAGTGGCTCACCAGCCCTGATCCTGGGTAGGATCCTAAGGCTCTTTTGTAACTTTCCTGAAATAAGAAAATAATTCACTGACAGGAGAAATAGCTTCTACTGACAAGACAAATAAGTTCTAATATAGATGTGGAAGGGAAGTGACAAGCAGAAGGGCAACAAAGCTGTGAGGCAGAGCTTGTTGGTTCCCACAAGAGGCCATATTATTTTGACAAAACTCATTCAAGTTTCAGTCTCTGCACAAGCAATTCAGTTGGTAATCAGGCATGGCATTAAAAAAACACCCTAAACAAGAAACACAGACACATAAAATCCCAAGCCAAAATGCCTACATTTTTTTGTAAACTACATTCTTTTTTTGAGATGTTTTCTTTTTGTACTGCACTGGTGAAATAAATGTATTGGCCAGTACCACTAAAAAGTCTATCTGAATATTGGCAAATATTATTTATTCAGCCATTTCTGTCTCACACAGCAACTATAATTGGGAGGGAGGAGGTTGAAGTTCTCAGAAGACTATATTATTTTGTCAGATTTCTCAGCGTAACTCAGTGAAGTTGCTTAGGGTTTCTCATTATGGGGGAGATTAAACTTAATCCTTTTCTTGCAATGGTCTGAAACAAATCTCTTAATTAAAAAAAAGGTCTCGGTGCCCATTAGGTGTGGAGACAATTTTGATAGAAGTTATTTCTGTGGGCTGGCTTATCATTGGAGAGTTATTTCTATGCTGTACATCTCTAAGCAGAGCTTTCATTGCTTGGGTCCTGGAATTGATTGCAAAAGCAAAAATGAGGAGGGATGTGCACTCCTAATATGATCTGCAAGTCTGGGGCCTCAGTGAAGAGCTGGTACCCAAGCCTGCTTAAAGAGAGTTGGAGGTCCCACTGCCTAACAGCCATGCAGCCAGAAAACATCTGTATTTTCAACTGAGCATCTAAAGCCAGTTGCCTGCCTTCTCAGAAACAGCCTCTAATCCTATTTATGGCCCTGTGATTGACAGGAATCTGCATTCCAGACGAAGCACAGAAGAGTTCTCAATTACAGGAAATATGGAGAAAGTTGCAGCAGGTTATTTGCTCATTAGACTTCCCCCTCAGTGACTGTGGGAGTGCATGGAGTGTTGGTAAACCCTCCTGCTGCCCCTCATTTGTCTGTCATAATGTGATCAGCCCTTCATCCTCAATGAAAAGCTAATGCCTCGAGAGAATCCAAAGGCTGGCGTTCAGCTTGGCTGCTTAGGAAGATAAAAGGGGGAGAGTTAATTCTGAAAGGATGTAATTTGTGTTTACATGTGGCGCTGTCTGCTTTTATATTTTTTTTAATTTTTTTTTTAAACCTGTCCAAAGCCACAGCCCTTCTCAGTGTTTCAGGATTTTTAGTGTCATTGAATTGCCTGATTGCTTGATGTCCTCCTTGGGGAGTGGGGAATTGGCTTCCAAAGCCTGAGCTGATACTGATGCTGATACCAGGCTGTGTTCTCAGCAGTCATTTAGCCATGCCCAGGTCTAATGTGGTGCTTGACAATTATGCATCACCCTGTTCCCACTTCTCAGGGTGGCAGTTGAAATACGGGGTGGAAACGACTGGGTAAAGTTCATCCATCTTGCCATGCTGTGGTAGAAATTCAGTCCCCTGTTTCCCTACTTGGTGCTCACATTATTTTTGCTTTTCACCCTTTGAATTCATGAGCTAGAAGTAGTTATTTGGGGTGTTTTCAGTAAAATTTTGGGGAGGGGGGGGGGGAAGAACAAAAGAATTAAATCATTATACCTGTGCTGGTTTATTTCCTCAGTGATTACAAAGTAGCTCGTGTGATGATCCCTTGGATGTGGATGGGATGTAGGAGATAAAAGAATGAGGTAGGACTTCTGTATTACTGCAGAGGTCTTCTTCAGAGAAAAAAGGCACAACTTAGACTTCTCCCCTAGGATGAAGGAGTGAGTGAGACACTGAAGGAGTGGACTGAAGAACTGGTGGCATGTTAACAGGGCTAAGCATTGTACTTTGTAAACCACCCAAGCAGAAATCCCTTTAACCATCCTGAGAAGAGAGGGAGTTCATTAGAAATGTGGTCCGCAAGGCACTTTTCTACCTGGCTGTGACTCCGCAGTGATTTTGTTCTGGCAGCAGTGCTGACTCAAGCAATTCCTCTCCTTTCAAGTGCTGGTTATGCACTTTTCATGGCTATCAGAGCCATAGCATCAAACAAGGCTGTTCAAAAATGTATTTTAAACATAACTGAGCTCCTCACCTCACTTGGCAGGCCCACAGGCAGAGGCACAGATGCAGCCATTCTCACTGATGTGACTATTATTATATTTAAAATGTGCTGGTCTGAAGCTTCAATGAGGATGTGTCTGTCTGCAATACCAGACAACAGTCTGCTCTGATTGCAGCAAAGATAAGGAGCATTTGTGATCCCCAAGGATCAAGTGCAGGAGCATTGGATAGTTCATGTATGGAAGCACTGGACAGTTCCCAAGGACAGCCTTCACTTCCAAGATGCAGGACATTGGGTGGGTATTCACGACTGGGATAAATTACAGACTCTCCATGGTGGGACATGGCTCACAGTTCAATGGTGTTTTCAGTCTGTTATTTGCCCTTCTAAAAGCCTCACATATCACAAATCTGAGCTAATTCCAGGAAATCATATGCCCATTTCAGACCTGGAAGACTGAAGGGAGGCACACTGAAACGAGTTGTGAGTGCGTGAGTAAATAACAAGCATCGCTTTCTCTCCCCCCTCTCTGAAAGGCTCTGGGCACCTTGACAAAATTTAACTCAAACAATCTTTGCTAACTGGTCAGCATGTCCTTAAGTAAACCTTAAAACCACTGCAGAGTTAGGAAAGAGAGGAAATAGCAAATCCTGACATCTCCTACACACGCAATGCCCGGAGCAACACACAGAGATGAATTAGGGAGAAAGGAAAACATCTTGAACTTATCCTTAGAAGTGTTTGCCACAACTGGGCTTTGGCATGTGAGAAGGGGAGGTTTTCAGCATCATGGACCATGGTAAATGAAACTCTTAATTTCCTGGTTAATTCAGCCGTAGCAAATATTCTTTTGTTAATGCAATTAATTTTTAATAGAAGTCTCCAGATGCAATTCCATAATCCCCGAACTATTCAGCAAATTCTCACCAAAGAGACCCATCATGAGAACTCCTCAAAAAACTTGGCTTGAAATGCTGACTAGGTGCAGGAGAAGAACATGAATACAACTGCATTTTGCTGCTGGGAAGTGCTGTGGTGTGATTAACACCTGGGACACTTGACCAGGTAAAGTTTGAAAACAAAACCCACTAAACTTTTTCCCTCAGGAGTTATGTATCCCTCAGGAGAGCATCCAAAACACCCTACTACTCTGGACTACAATCATGCAAAAATCTACAGAATTACTTGGATGGGGGACTCAAAGGGATGTTAAGTAAGTTTGCCAGTGATGCTAAATTGGGAGTAGCTGTTGACTCCCTTGAAGGCAGAGAGTCACTGCAGAGAGACACGGACAAATCAGAGGGCTGGGAATCACCAGCCCTGGGAAGTTCAACCAGGGGAAGTGCCGGATTCTGCCCCCGGGATGGGACAGCCTGGGATGTAGGGACAGACTGGGAATGAGCTGCTGGAAAGCAGTGCCAGGAAAGGGCCCTGGGGGTGCTGGTTGGTGGCCAGCTGGCCACGAGTCAGCAGTGCCCTGGAGCCAGGGGGGACATCCCTGTCCTGGGGGGCACCAGGAAAAGCATCACCAGCCCAGAGAGGGAGGGGATTGTCCTGCTCTGCTCTGCACTGGGGCAGCATCGCCTCCAGTCTGGGGGAAGTTTTGGCTGCCACAATAGAAAAGAAGATATGAAGTTCTTAGAGAGTGTCCAAAGGAGGCTACAAAGGTGGTGAAGGTTCCAGAGGGAAAGCCACGCAAGGAGCAGCTGAGGTCACTTGATCTGTACAGCCTGGAGAAGGGGAGACTGAGGGGAGACCTCACAGCACCTGCAGCTTCCTCAGGAGGGGCAGGAACTGATCTGTGCTCTGTGGGGACCAGGGGCAGACCAGAGAGAATGGCTGGTGCTGTGTCAGGGAGGGATATTAGGGAAATATTCTTCACTCTGAGCGTGGTGGTCACTGAACAGGCTCCCCAGGGCAGTGGGCACAGCACCAAGGCTGGCAGAGCTCAAGAGGCATTTGAACAATGCTCTCAGACACCTGGTGGGATTCTTGGGGCTGTGCAGGGACAGCAGATGGACTTCGATGATCCTGATGTGTCCCTTCCAGCTCAGGGTTTTCTAGGATTCCATGAAAAACTTTGCTCAGATAGATGTTTTAACAATAAGTGTTCAATAAATAACTGTTCTCCTGAATATTTATGCAGTATTAAGAAGAGGAACACTGTTTTCCCTCCACTGCCTCCTCTCTTCATTACTCAGAGACAAATGCATATGGCCCACTCTGTGAGATGCTTTTGGGGTGGAAAGAGGAGTAATGAACAAGAGTAAGGAGCCATTGTTTTCACACTCTGGTTGAACACTGAATGTACCTCATGAGATGCTGGGTGGAAACCAAAGCAGGTGCTTATCTTCCCGTGGTTGTTTTGTGACACTAGTTTTTGCCCACCTTCCCCCTTTTTTTTTCCTGATACTTCCCATGAAATATTTCCCCTTGGGTCAAAGAAAACAAGTGACATACTGACTGAAAAGGACTTCCCTGTGTATTTTCACATGAGATAGAGGATGAGGTTAATTCTGACTCTGTATTTCAACCATCAAATGCTGGGATAATTTAGGGTGGTAACCAAATGGAGAACAAATTGTTATCCACAAAACTTTCCCCCAACCCTGGATGCACGCACAGGCCTTTGTATAATATGAGATTTTTAAGAAAGCAGAACAGCGGAATTTTGGAGGCTGTGGTTCTGTATCTGGATCTGCTGCTAAGCTTTCCTCAAACAAGTCATTTCATTGAACTATGCTGAAAATAGAATCATAGAACCACAGAGTGGTTTGTATTGGAAGGGACCTTAAAGATCATCTCATCCCAACCCCCTGCCATGGACAGGGACACCTCCCACCAGCCCAGGTTGCTCAGAGCCCCATCCAGCCTGCCCTTGGACACTTCATGGGATGGAGCAGCCACAGCTCCTCTGCCCAACCTGTGCCAGGGCCTGCCCACCCTCACAGGGTACAATTTCTTCCCAATATCCAATCTAACCCTAAATCTGTCAATCTGAAGCCATTCCCCCTTGTCCTGTCCCTCCAGGCCCTTGGAAATAGTCTCTCTCCATCTCCTTGTGGGCTCCTTCAGGCACTGGAAGGCCACAATGAGGTGCCCCCAAAGCCTTCTCTTCTCCAGGCTGGACAATCCCAGCTCTCCCAGCTTTTCCTCCCAGCAGAGCTGCTCCATCACTCTAACCATAAATCTGAATTCTCTAAACCAAGACCCCCCCAATTCTGTCTAGATCAGTGGCCCATCCTGAGTGGTGGCTTACTGGATAGTTAGTGAGATTAAAAGACAAATACCCAACCAGTAGTCATGACAATGGAATACAGAAAATTCCTTTGAAATCTGCTTTAGGAGTAACAATTTTTATTACAAAAACTCAATCTGGCACCCTTTTGCAGATCACGCAGATCACATTGTATCTCGCCTTGCAAGAAAGATCGATATTCTCACTGTCTGTGCATTCACAAGGCCCGTGAAGCAGAGAGAAGTATCACATACTTCAAGATGAAAGTGGCCATGTGGATGTCCTAAATGTTTACAGCCTACCTGGATGTTCCTGTGATGCCTCTCCTGGCTGAGAATCAGCAACCCATGAAGCTGTATCCAACTCATTTGGGGTGTGGAATTGCAAAGGTTGTCCCTGGGTGTGCCTGGGGCTACACTTTGAGGTTTGTTGACTACTGATGGATAATCTGACCTTGGTAAATTAGGTGTGTTCTTCACCCTTCTGCAGGGACACACTCATGGAGTAGAGCTGCTTCTCAGTGGTGAGCTAAAGCTGTTCAATGTGGCATTAAACCTGAGTCAGATTAAATAACTTGAGACAACAATTAAATAACTTGAAACAACTTCTTGTGTCTTGACCTGAACATATCAGTGCTCCACAGAACTATATATAAGCTGTGGAAAAAAATTCATTGCCTACAACTAACAATGTTTACAAAATTCTCTAAATGGGGCTATTTTCCATTGCCAAATACAGACTCTTCAATGCAACTGGAGAGTCAAAAGCCCTGCAGAACTCCCTTTATCATCTCTGAGGCTTGGCCATCAGAAGACAGGGACTGTCACAGCAATTGTTTGTACTCTTCCTTGGCTTGCATCTTCACCCAGACCTTACCAAAGCCAAGGAGAGTCTTCCCATTGGCTTCCAAGTACCTGGAATTGGCCTGATTATCCAAAAGGTGCACACTGAGTTTTTTTTCTTTTCAGGCCAAGATATTTGTTTTGACTTCCCAAAGTCAGAGCATAGAGGATATTAAGCAGAATACTGATTAAAAGCCCTTACAGAGCACCTTCACCTCAAAAGTGGAGCACATAGAGATGCTCGTGAGCCCTGCTGTTTTTGGAATGGTCCTGGCAGTTCTGGGCATGATAAGAAGGAGTTGAACACTCACTTTCAGTGCTGGGCAAATAAATCTGACCACAATGACGTTCCAAGGGAGCCATTCCAATTACACTGTAACATCCACCAGAGCAGTGGCAGGGCTTGGAAACGGAGGTATCCAAAAGCAGTGGTTATGTAGGATTGTTGTCATGATTGTTTTATAAAACCCCTGAGCAACGAGGAAAAGGAATCAAAGTGAAGTGCTGAAAGTTGGAATATGCAAAGTGGGAACACATCTTCTGTTCTGTTAACTTTGAACATGCTGAGAAGGCAGAAATCAGGTCTTCTGAGGGGTGATGAGGGGGGTAGTCCTTACATCCTGAGCCAGCTCCCTGCCCTGACAAGAAAACCACTGGCTCTTTCCTATGAAGTGCCAGGCATATCTAAATTAAAATAAATACCTAAATTCCAGGTGGATTCCTAAGCCTCCTTACAATAAGCAGCGAGTTTCCATGGATTTCCCTCTTTAAAGACAGCATAAATGTGTCTCATATTTGAAAAAAGTCCTTACCAGAGAGATGGACAATGGTAAGACAAAACAAGGTAATGAAAGAGATGTGAAACTTTCATTTTAAAAAAGAAACAACTTATTTCACAAATCTCCATGCCAAAAAAAGGTATCATGCATCTGAAAATATGGAAAACATTTATTATTGCCCATCATTTATGAAACAGCACCTTTTAGTCATTATGGGAGTGTAGGATTCCTGCCAAAATTAAGTATTTCATTTTGGAGAGAGACTATTTACAAGGGCTTGGAGTGTCAGGAGAAGGGGGAATGGCTTCAGAGTGACAGAGAAAATGTACCCTGTGAGGGTGGGGAGGTCCTGCCACAGGCTGGGCAGAGAATCTGTGGCTGCCCCATCCCTGGAAGTGTCCAAGGCCAGGTTGGATGGGGCTCTGAGCAAGCTGGGCTGGTGGAAGGTGTCCTGCCCGTGGCAGGGGATGGAACCGGATGATCTTTATGCTCCCTTCCAAATTAAGCCCTTCTCTAATTCTATGATTCTATATATTATACAAGTTTTATGGATCAACATGTGAAACATTTTTACAGAAGTTCCATTTCAAGCAGCAAATGAGAGGTCTGACCCTACTAAATCTCTACATGTGATTTCAAACCTGTGAACAGTGTTGCCACACACTGGTTTTACACTGTGAGAACCTAAGCATGTGTGTAAGTCTTTTTACAAGTGGAGTCTTATGATCATGGTGCAAATTACTCTTCTTTTTATCCCCTCATATTCTTGAAATTAGACCTCAGCACTGAATTAAATAGGATACATGACCCTGACCCCAATTCCCTTTAGGTAATAATGAAGATATTACAACATTTTGTTGTTGTTGTTGCAGGTGTCTTTCATCATTTATTTAAAACACAGATAAAATGTTTGAGCCACTCTAAACCAGAGATATTTTGTCAACTGAGACCTGACAGCAAGGGGGCCAGTGCCAAATTGGCAAGCAGTGTCCACGCTTCAGCTGGGCTCGAATTTTCCTAATTGCCTCTGTTGCTGATAGCTGACAAACAGGGACATGAGCAGCAGTGTGTAAGCTGCATGCCATTCATTAATTTCCTCTCATGAGCCCGTGTCCCCCCAGAGACTTTCCTCTTCTGTCAGATCATTGCCCTGTAAGGAATGGATTTAAAATGCAGCTAGCTGGGAACTTTGATGTATGCCCTTGAAGAAAAGCTCTTTCTTGTGGAATGCTAGAGACTGATGTTTCTTGTCCCTCAGCCTCTCCCCTCCTCCCGAGGAAGATACAGAAAACAAGTGGGCAAACTCCTTGTAGGCAACTCCCTTTTCTCCATTTGGTGCTTTCTCCCAGGAATGCAGGCAGGAGAAAAATTCTGATCTGATTTCATGGATGTGGGGGCCTGAGGTCAGCCCTGCAGATCTAAGAGCTGGATTTTCCCTTTGGTCTTTGCATCTTGGCCGAGTTCTTGCTGGACCACTTGGCCCGTGTGGAAGCACCTAATCCATGACGTCCTGCCGTGCAACAGGCAGCCCGGAGTTCCTTCTCCACAGGGCTTTGAGTCACTAAGTGTGTTACAACAAGTGGCTAAGTCCAAGTGGACGCTGCCTTATCTAACTGATTGCACTTGGAACGGCTTCATGCTTCACAGTGCCTTACAGATGCTTTTTCAGAGTGTTCAGGCAAAAGGCAGCTACCAGAGGATAAGCTGTTTCTGAAGACATTTGGCTCTCGCAGCGAATTCATTTGCCAAAGAAAACTCTGTGTTCCAATTCTGTGAGAACCACTGGAAACACTTCTCCTGCTGTTGTCTGCTCCATTCTGCTTTCCCAAGCCAGTGCCCATTGTCTTCACCAGAAAGGAAATCTCTTCCTTAGCCTCTCTTTTTCCCTCCATCAGGACTGCTTCTTTTGCTTCCTCACTCTTCCTTTTTCAAATACTAAAGGTTTCTGCTGCCAGCTACTTTATCTCCTTCCTTATCATGCTGCTTTTCAGCCAACAGTCTCTACAGAAACATTTTTTAGCTTTGGAAATAAGAAGAGGCAATTTCACATGATCTAAAATAGCCACCAGACCATTATATGCTAAACATTTGGTACAGAGCCTTGTTGTGCACATCCCTGGCTGCAGGAGTGGCACAGCAGGCAACAATGTGTGTGGTATAAGCATCTAATGTGGCATAAGATAGCATTGGATAAAGCAAAAGATGACTTTTTAAGCTCCAATACATTACAAAAGTATAAACTTACTAAACCAAATTCTTATGTCTACACATATGCAAGGAAGCATAAATCCAGCTTTTAAACAATTAAATCAACGTTTACAGCAAGCTATGAAGTGACCAGTTCTATCAAAGCATAGTTGTATCACGAAATAATCTTATTCTGCCTTCATGTCTAGGGACACACACACTCTGTGAGTTGCTTCATGTTAAAGCAATGAAGCAAAGTATTTGAAAACTGTTCCCCTCTCCAGCTAATAAATCTTTTGGTACCTAATTTTTTAGGACTATCTCTGTGGAAAGGGCAGTCTGGCTCAGAAAGAAAAAGGTTTCAGACTCTCTGAAGTTCCTTAGCCCTGTTTGTCTGCTACCTCACCCAAAGATATTTAAAATAATCACTGGAACATTTCCTGTCTGATTGTCTTATCCCTGGATGTTAAATTCTTCCCACCTATTAATGCCTTAAAAGGAACTTTTGTTTTAATGTCAGGGTATAAAGAAGTCCCCCTGAAGTGATTGCCTTTGCATTTCTATCATGAAGGAGTCTTGAGATGATAAACCAAACCCCAATAACTGATTACTGGATACATGAATGCTTAACCTCTTAGTAATGTTTGCACTGTGTCATATTAAATGCAAAATTCAGGTTCCAGTTGCCATATGTTCACTGTCCATCACCCAATCTTCAGAGATGTTCTTGGGTGTTAGAATCCAGCCCACGGAGCCCTTCTAATCTCACTCCAACCTTGCCTTCAGAGCTGCTGCTCCAGCACGTGTGTAGTGTAAGAAAAAAAACCCCGATTCAGGCCAAGATATTCATTAAGAATCCAATTTTCAGTTACATCTGGCAAGTTTTCATGACATGCCAATATCATGTAATCAGTCCTGCTAATGGCACACTGTGGCAAAGCTGCAACCCACACAGCTACACTCAACATGAAGTGGGAACTACTTCCACTAAGCAGAGGGTACTGGTATCACAGAAATGACTGGTATAAAACAAATTACTGGGGTAAGTAGGAGCAGAATGAGTCTCACAACATTTCAGGACATTTCAATTAGTGGGGAAAAAAAACTCGCCACGTTTTCTGGAACATCTTGCAGCAAATGAAACTTGCGCAGCAATTCCTCTGGTGCTAAGAAGTCTGAGGAGGTCACAGCCTCCTGTGTCTGGAGGCAATCAAAGATGAGTGGTTTATGGCTTGTGTGCAAGTCAGGGTTATTGCAAATAGAGGGTTTTATTTGGTGATTCGAATTTAATGAAGTTTTACAAAGTAAAAATATCTCCAGTATTGACCCTAATGATTGTGGACACACAAGCAGAGTATAGAGTAAACTCAGTGTCAGGAGGAAAATTACGGCCTTGGGAAAACAGCTCAGATTAGCTTCTAATCATAGGCAAAGATATGCAAAAACTAAGGTTTTAACTCTGTCAGCATTTAAATAGTTACATTATTTAATATAAGCAAATAAATCCCAGCAGCAATCCCATATGATTTTTGTTTGTTTTCATATTAGTTTGAACTGGGTGATCTTTAAGGCCCCTTCCAACCCAAATAATTCTATGATTCTGTGATATAGACCAGCTACTTCAGAGCAAGTCTGAGTCCAGATTTGTGGCCTATTCATAACCCATAACTGCAGAAATATCCTCCTGACTGTCCTGAAGTTGTGATGTCGCCTCTCCTGACTGAAAGGAAGCCTCATATGTGTTGTTTTGGGGGCCTTTGTGGTGGACAAAGGTCTGGTCACACTATGTAGGCTTCAACAGTCTTATGCAGCCTTGCTGGGACAACCTTGGGCAGCAAGACTAAGACAAAACTCTGCTTTAAAACCCTCTGATATAACTTTGGTGTCCTTTGCCTTAAAAGTCTCCTTCCCTTCTAAGTAGCTGTAAGAGCAAGTGCTAAAAGTTGAAAGGCTTATCAACCATGAGAGTCACTGAATGCTGCAGGTGATGAAAATGTTGCAATTCCTTAAGTGAGGAGTAGAAAATGGAAGAAGAAAACGGATGCATAAACTCCCTTTGCCAATGGTAAGCCTACAGAGATACCTGTGCCCTGTCTTTGGGATGTTCCTGCTCTCCCTTCAAAATATTTGACCTTCTGTGATGCAGTTATAGAGAGGGGAGCTGTAAGTCCATAATTGAGTTTATTTTCACTTAGTTCAACCAGTCCAAAATGCTCTGGAATAGTTTTAATTAGATGGGGATTTATTGTGGGTATTAAGATGAAAAAAAAATAAAAAAGACATATCAAAGTGAATACATAAGCATTGCTTGTTGCAACAATTTGAGATTTCTGGGGTCACATTTTGATTATTTTTTTCTTTTCTTTCTGCACTTCTAGAATGTGTCTTCAAACTATTCATTGACCAGAGGAACTCACCAGAGGGGGAATTGAGTGCAATGGTTTTGCGGTGAAGCTGTAACAAGCACTGTGACAGAGCATCCCCTTCCTCAGCAGCGTTGTGCCTGTCAGGAAACAGAGCCCTGCAGACTTTCATCCACGTGCTCATACCCCACTGCACACACTGAAGTCAAAAGGACAACTCATATGCTTAGAATTAAGGACATGTGTCCAGGACTAGGGCTTTCCTTCTCCTGGTGGAGACCTGTGCTCTTACCTGTGCTCGTAGAAATCTGGTCCTTTCAGTTCTGCAGAGCAGAACTGCTCCTGTCTGACCCAGGCCATTTTGCAAGTGCTGCCTGCCGGGAGCCTGTTCTGCTTCCCAGCTGGGACCTGAGCTGCCTTTCCATGACCCTCTCGCCCTGATTTCTGCAGCTCACATGGGGGATCAGAGAAGGTTCATCCAGCGGTGAGTCCGACTTTTCTTTTGGGTGTGATTGTGGTGAAAATGCACCTCGTTTGCTGGTACGGATGTCCAGAGCCTTGAAAAATTGGCTCTGTTCTTTAGGCAGCTCTGAAGAGCAGAGTCTGTTCCAGGATGCAGCACTTTGCTGGGCTACATTGACTAAGCAGTCTTCTGCAGGTTCCTTCTCTTGCAAGCTGAGGCAATATTTTCATTTCCCCCTCGAGCTCAGGCAGCTCAGGGCGTCATTGTCATTAGTAAGGGCTTAAAACAGGTACCACATGGGTGTCCTGTTTACTGCAAAAGCAAAGTTCATTTTGCAGTGCTCTTGGGGTGAGAAATACAAGGCAGAGGTAGAAGGTAATAAGAGGCACAGTGGCTAAAAGAGATGGGATGTGTCAGCAAGATGCCTTTCTCAGATCTCTGTGATCCACTGAACAGCAGCACTAAGTGTTGCCACCCTCGATACAAACCATATTACCTCAGCTGAAAAACCTGGATTCCACTGAATGGTTTGAAACTACTTCCTGAAGAGTAATAGGTAATAACACTGGGATAATAAGGATGCTGGAATAATAAGAGCATTGGACTAATAACTTCAGAATAATAAAGAACAGTATTTGCAAGAAAAGGAAGTCAATTTGGAAGTCTGATTTCCATCACAAAACTGCAGTTTTAATCCAAAAAATGACAAGTTTGTCTACAAACTAATGTTTGATGAAGCAGTAGGGGATCTACACAGTCTTCTTGAATGAATGTGGTTAGTCTGCAGGAAATTCATAATTCAGCTCAGAATCTACCCTTTCCTTCCAGCATGCCAGCAGCTTATCCAGGGAAAAATGTGAGTAGCAGCTACTATGTCACAAAAGCAGTCACTCCTTATGCTGTAAGATGGTGATCGTTTTCTGCCTTGTGCCTCTTCCAAGCCATGCAGGGGATTTGGGAAAAGCTACTAAGACTGTAAGATAAAAAACTGCAGAAGTTGTAGCTGTTCTGCATTTGTTGTGCACCACAGTTTGAAGGAAAATTGTGAAAGCTGAAATAGCAGGGAACACTGAGCTGGCAGAAAGAAGAGTGTAGAGATGCAGACAGTACCAATGACTGTGTTCTGTGCTGCTACAAAATGTGATTCTTGAAACGTGCAAGGAGGGTTTTCAGCTCCTGAGCCTGTAGTCTCTTGTATCTTGTGACCTTTGACTCTTCTATGGTGCTTTGAGTGTTACCAGTCCTCACACTCAAACAGAGGTGCCACTGATAGAGAAATATTTAACTGCTTGCCTGCATTGCACTGGTGGAACTTCTGAAGTGCACAAGTGCTTTGCTGCAGTTCTTGTCTGTGCTCTGCCTTGGGGCAGCCGCTGCAGTCACAGAATCCCAGGATGGGTCAGGTTGGCAGGGACCACAGTGGGGCATCTGGTGCCACCTCCTGCTCC
Organism: Formicarius rufipectus; assembly: GCA_013399695.1. Lineage (NCBI taxonomy): Eukaryota > Metazoa > Chordata > Aves > Passeriformes > Formicariidae > Formicarius > Formicarius rufipectus. The sequence continues at coordinate 493,704 of VXAU01003997.1, forward strand.
ATCCCAGAGCACAGGGCACAGGGCTGTGTCCAGATGGGTCTGGAATATCCCCAGTGAGGAGACTCCACACCCTCTCTGGGCAATCTGTTCAGGGCTGGGGCACTGCACAGCAAAGAAGTTCTTCCTCCTGTGCAGGTGGAACTTGCTGGGCATCAGTTCCTGCCCGTCCCTCCTGTGCCATTGCTGGGCACCCCGAGCAGAGCCTGGTCCCTGCTCTGCCCCCTCCCTGCAGGCACTGACAGACGGGGGGCAGGTCCCCTCTCAGGGTCTCCTCTGGAGGCTGAACAGCCCCAGCTCCCTCAGCCTTTCCTCCTCACAGAGATGCTCCGGTCCCTTCAGCATCTCCGCAGCCTCCACTGGACCCGCTCCAGGAGCTCCATGTGCCTCTTGTCCTGAGGAGCCAGACCCGGACACAGCACTCCAGATGTGCCCAGAACTGGACACAGCACTCCAGATGTGCCCACAATGGGACACAGCCCTCCAGATGTGCCTCACAGGGCTGAGCAGAGGGGCAGGAACATCCCCTCAACCTGCTGACAACACTCTCTCCAGTGCACCCCAGGATCCCATAGGCCTTCTTAGCCCTCAAGAAACTCTGCTGCCTCAGAAACAGCCGCAATAACCCTAAATCGTGGGGCCAGGTGTTGTCCTTGAAGCAGTGGAAATGCTGAAGGTGACATTGGGGCAGAATGGGAGCAGAACCCCTCCAGGGGATTTCATTAACTACTTCAAACACCATCAGCAGGGGGGCTGCTTTCTCAGCATCCTGCCTTTGGTGCAGGTGCCACAGGAAGGTTTTTCCATGAATTCACAGCCCAAATGTTGCCTTCACAGGCAGTAGAAAGCATTATCTGCTGCAGAAGAGATGCCTGTTCCCAAGTGCATGTGTTTTGATGTGCTGCCTTCCTACTCCTTGGCTGGTGTTATGGGAACAACATCAATATAGTAGGAAATCCTTTTAAAACGTCTAATATTTCATTGTTACTTTGAAGAGTGTGGCCCTGGCCTGTGGGACAGAGCTGTGTTGCCATCCTGGAGGAATGTGCCCCTGCCTTCCTCCCCACGAATCCCTCCTGGCTGAGGGCCTGGCAGGGCGTATTTCTGATAAAGCAGACGGTGTCTTTCCACTCAACCACCTTTCATTCAACCACCAAAGCAAACTTTGTTCTGCCTTGCTGGACAGCTGTTATTTTACAGCTCTGTGTTCCCAGATTAAGGAATCAGACGTATTTTTAACTTCCCCAATGTCTTTCCCATCCGCGCTTTCCCATTTGATCTGCGTGGGTGGCCTTCAGCTCCTTGGCCTCAATTAATGCTTCACCTCACCCAGTCTTCTTGCTGGTTTATCCTGTCCCTTGCCCAGCCCAGAAATGCTTGATTGCCTGGCACCCCATTTGTCACTTCTATAGTAAGCCTCACATTTGAGGACGGGTATTTTGTCCTCACTGCCAAATGTCCAAAGAAGTTGCCTTTTCCCACCTTCCCTCTCTCTACCTCTCCTTTTTCACTCTTTGAAGTTGTTTGCCCTGAGATTTCCATCTCCTGTGCACCCTGTTGCATGACGCCTTTCCTTTTCAGTCGGTGCTGACAGCTTGAACTTCATTTTCAGAGCTCTCACTTGGGCTGGAAACACCTGACTATTCCTCTTGACAGAACATCTTAATTTTTCAAGCCTTGTGCTTCTCAATCCATACCATTTTCCTTTGCCTAACAGGGATTTGTAGATAAACCATAGTAGGGACAAGTCTCCCAGCCCACAGGAAGTTTTTGGAATTGCAGAGCACAGTAGCTCTATTAAAAAAAGACACTAACAAAACAAACAAACAGAAAAAAAAAACAAACAAAAAAACCACAACAAACAAACAAACAAACAAAAACCCCACAAAAACAAAAAACAAACTAACAAACAAAAAACAACAAAACAAAACAAACAAAAACCCAACAATCAAAAATCACAATCATCTCATGGGGCAAAAGTAACCAATAACCATATAAATGTATATTTACCTGTGATGAACTATTATATTTTTTATTGTTTTAAGGGAAAACTAATTTCTCTATGGGATAGATTCATATTTTCTCAGTACCTGACTGCCAGTGCCAAAAAATTTCTCCCTCAGTTAGCCCAAATCCCTTTCTCCTCACAGGAAGTTCCTACTTTTAATGTATTGATGCACATTGGGCTGAGAGACATGGAAAGTGGTCTGCAAATGAGGTTGTGATACTGACAGAAAAGGAGGATATATCCTCTTTTTGCCCTTCTTCTTAAGTCTTTGAAGGAATTCATCACTCCCTCACACAGGGATGTCCAACCTGCAGCACACAAGCTGTTTCCAGCTGGCCAAATATTTAATCTCACAGTCTGGTTTTGGCCACCTTTCCTTGGACTCCCTCACATGTGAGTGACAAACTAATAAATTAATCTAGAGAACTAATTAGGGCAGAAAAGAACAGAAATCAGGTTTACCACGAGGAGGACCCTGTAGCATTTACTGCAGGTTGGCTTTTTCTTTGGGAATCTATTTCTTGTGTCTGAGATGGTCACTTTTTCTTTAACTACATGGCCTATAACCTCCTGGGCTTCCCTGGATCAGTTGTACCAATTGTCCAGCCCCTACAAGGCAGCCTGGAAACACGGACATTTCCATGCAGAACATGGAATTAACTATGAGGGAAGAGAGATTTGAAAACCAGTGTTACTGCTCTCCAACAGCAGTTTGTTAGCTGCTGTGGCAGCTGTTGGTGCTTTGCTTTGAATACCTCTGGATCTCCACAGTGAAGGATCCTCACCTGCCCTGGAATCAAGGATGGTGTTAAACAGCATTTGAGTCAAAAAGCACAGGAAGGAGCCATAGAGGAGGATGCAGAATGGAAATAGTCTGGCACAGGTTGGGCAGAGAAGCTGTGGCTGCCCCATCCCTGAAAGTGTCCAAGGTCAGGTTGGATGGGGCTCTGAGCAAGCTGGGCTAGTGGAAGGTGTCCCTGCACATGGCAGGGGGGCTGGGACAAGATGATCTTTAATATCCCTTCCAACCTAAACCATTCTGTGATTCCAAGTTCTTTCATTATCCCACACAAAGCTGAAGCATGTGGAGTCCTAGTCAGATACATGGGACAAAAGAGGGTGAGTGTTTGTTCATCCATTTCTATTGTCAAGTTCCTCTCCTGGTAAGAACCACGTGAATCTCTTGCCATGGTCCTATCCAAATTCCTTGTTCAAATGTTTGAAAAGTCTCCTCATCTGTTTTATCCTTCTGCTGCCTGTGCTGCAGGAGTTTGCACTGTGTGGGGAGTTGTGTCCCATTAGCAAGTACTGAAGGGCAGTGCTGCTCCTGAAGGGCAGGTCACATGTTCCTCTTCCAGCAGCCATCAAGAACCGTGGCTGAACAAGGGATGGTCTCCCAAGGAAGTCTGCATGCATCCTCTGAATGGCACTCACTGCCAGCAAGCCAGGGGGCTGGAATCAGCTATTTTTAATGCAATGGTGGCACAGCACTGCTTGTTTTCACTTGTGTTTGCCAGGGTTCCCCATCTGGTGATCTAGAGCTGAGGACTTCTGCATTTACTCTGTCACTCTGGGAAAATATCTCCCAGACGTGTTTAACTGGGAGAGTGGGGAGCAATTGTGTTGCAATTGTGTTACAACTCCCCCAGGTTGTAATCTTGGGGAGGCCAAGCTGCAGATCTGTGTCCCACTCTCTGCCACCCAAGTTGAGGCATCACCTCTAATATAGGAAGCAATAGCTTTTCTTGACTCTGAGTGTAAGACAATACTGAGCCCAGCTACCAACAGAAGTCGAAAGGTAAAACAATGGGGCCTCTTTTGCATAGAAGACACTTCATTTGTAGAGTGGATGGGGATTTCTTCCCTTATCTGTAAAATGCACACCCACCAAAACAGAATGAGAAGGCAGAAGTGCTCAGCCTTGCTTGGGGTGACTCCAGTCCCAGGTCTCTTGCTAAGTATGGAGAAGTTACTTCTGTGACAAGGACAGTCCAAATTCTGGATAGGCAGATAATTCTTCTTATGCTGGAGGAATCTCTCAGCTTTCTGTGTGTTTGCTTTAAATCTTCCATAAATTTCTGGAGCCATCTACCAAAGACTCGAGAAAGCTTAGGACCATCTTGTAGCAACTTGCTGAAGTCTTGGATGGGATATATTAATGATAGCAGGGATAAATTCAGAGAAACAGCAGGGAAGTTTCTTTGGGCACAACTAAAATACCCACCTGGAGCTGTAGCAGCCTTCTCAGCAGCTCTGTGAGCAAGTGTCACAAGGCAAGGAGAGAGTAATCGCAGATCATTACCTGAAACATTATTTGTTTCCTCAGCACCTTTTAGAAAGTGCTGCTCTCCAGCCTTTCATTTGAAGTGGAGTGTCCAATTTGCCTCCAAACACTGATGTGGGCACCTTAGTCACTAAGGTGGTCCTGATAACTTCGACCCAGGTCTAAAGCTTTTGCCACAGTTACCAACTGAGTGTCCTCTTCTCCTGGAATTTCCAGTTATCCTTGCATGTAACTCATATCCCTTTCCCAAACACCCTGTCCAGGCAATCACATTCATATCCAAGTCTATTTGAATGACTTTTCCAAGTAAGAATTTGTGAAGTACTGCCAAGCACTTCACTGCTAATTTTGTGCTTTGATTTCTAAATACAACGAATGATCAGTTTTATTTGCTGTGCTCTTTTCTTTGTCCTATAAATCCATGGCATTTTTGTTGATCATGGTTCAATTATTAAGCGCATAATTCAGGACACACTAGAAATCTTTTGAAGCTTTTTTGCAAGCTTCAATGGACCTTGGATCAGGTCTTAAGTGCTTACAGATTGTATCCCAGGATTTTTAAGCAAACTTTATAGGAGAGGAACTACTAATCTTTCTCATATTATTGTTGCATTTGGGTGTTTTTAGTCAACACCTATCACTTCCAGGAATAAAATCCCTAAAGAAACTTATTATTACCCCAGTCCCTAAAAACATTTGCCCATATGCTCAGCTTGAAGCACAGGGTTGATTTTACCAACTTCTAGACAGCTATTCTTCTCTTTAAAGCTGGACAAAAGCCTAAGGGCTGTTTTGGATCAGGACCTATGCAAGCAGGCTGAGCCATTTAAGTGGCTCTCAGTAAATCCTGCTTGCATTTCTTGTTGTTGTTGTTGGGTTTGGGTTTTATTTTTTTGAGAATCAGTCTATAAACCACTCCTACAGAGACTCTCAGTGGAGACCCACTAAATGTTTTTAGAATGGAAACCTTCCTGACAGCAGAATTTAGTCTCCAGCTGTTATATTTTACTTTGGTTGGAAAGAGGTGGATTTTTCAAGGCAGTAATCAGAGAAGAATGAACCCTATGAGGGGAAAAAATAATATTTCTATTATCAAAGGTCAGCTGATATTTTTTCCTAAGATTGCAAAATGTTATTGGGGTTTTTTTCTGTTTGGTTTTTGTTGTTGTTTTTTCTTTTTTCCCCCCTCAGCTGTTATTTCTCCCTCAGTTAAACTCCAGTTTTGTCTTTCTAGTAACTTTCTTGGTATCAGATTTTGTGTTATTTGCTGTGTTCACACCTCCTAAGCTGTATGGAACCTCCACTTTTCCCACTGAGCAAGTCATTGCTCGGGGCAGTGGAATATTTAGTAAACACTTTGTGGAATAATGGATGACCACGGCCCGACAGAAGCAGACACTTTAGATTATGTTTTGGTATTTATGAAGATGTTATGGAAAAGCAGATGAAGAGAAAAATCTCAACAAACACTTTCCCAACTCACAAATTCAAGCTGTACACCTCAGTTTGCAAACTCAGTCATTGTTAAAGGCTGCAGAATTCAGGATGTGATGTTTACCCAGAATGAATCATTTCAATTCATTTCAGATTGTAGTTCTGGAAGATTTCTCATGAAGTAAAAGTTATCATGCTAATTATAATCCATGTTTACCTGCTGAAAAATGCTTGGGAAAGCCAAAACATGGTGTTTCTGGTGAATTATAAAGAGACTGAGGCAGTCACCTGTGGTCAGCAGGAGTGGGATCTCTGTCTGCTGTTGCCTAAAGCAGTTCAGTTTCTGAAAAAGAGCATCTTCACTGAGCTTGTGGTGTGCACATGCTAATCTAATTTCCCAGTGTTTCTGGTGTTGACATCAGTTTTGCTTTTCACAATTTGTTTCTGAATGCCAGGACCTACACATCTGACTTTGACTTCTTATCATTTCTTCAGGCAAAACAAGGCCATTGAATTTTGGTCGGAGTAAATAACCAGAGTTAATTTCAAATACTCTGCATAGTGGTCCTCAGGGGAGACTGTTTAGGAGGTGACATAGAAAGCCCCTGGGGTTTGCCTGGTGAGATGCACTGAACCAGCCTGAGATCTGGCAACAACATCCCTCCTTGGAGGGCAGATGTAGTTTAAAGCCCAGAAGTACAGGCCACTACAATCTATCACATTAGGTATTTCCATTGGCATTCATCACATAGCTGCACAGGCAGCAGCAGCATCGTGGTACACAGAAACTGTGAGCCTGAACGAGTACAGAGCTCACCACCTGCTTTAAAATGTCACAGATGTAATCCCAAACTCCAGTGTATCAGTACAAACTGGGACTAATCCCACTGAAGTCAGACATTAAACCTGTGTGAGATCGGAAAAAAGTTAAGTATTTATTAGTTGTCTGTGTGACTTAAACACTTCCCACTATTCACGCTGGGCTTTTTCTGCACCTCATAGATGCAAGAAAAGCTGTTCAAGAGGGAATATTGCTACAGAAATCCCACCCACTTTGCCTTCCTCTTCAGCCTTTCCCATGATCTGGGTCCAGGCTACTGCAGCATTGCCCTGATGGTTCTTAAACTTCATTGCAAAATGGCAGGATGGATCCTTCTCTTGGAGATCCCATGGAAGGAGGTAAAGGACCAATCTGGGATCAACCTTTGAAAGGATGGAGTTGAGCTCATGCTCTCTTTGCCTGGGGAAGTGTGTTCTGCAGCTGTGCTGTTACTGCTCTCCATCTTTGTGCAAGTGGAACCCTCAAGTCTCCCTGGAATTTAGGAAAGGAGAGGAAGGAACCACAGGGGCTGCTGAGCCCCTCTTCTCATCCATCATGGTGCTGTGGTGCTTTTTTGCTTCCACTCGCATGCAAATTCTCCCTGCAGCAGGACCTACATCAGAAGACTTCACCACATAACTCTGCACTGAACCACCAACACGGTAAGAGGAAGCCTGAAGGGAAAAGCCATCACTGAATAACTCTACTAAATGAGAATTTTCCTCTTTCTGTCAAAGTTGTACTCTCCAGCTCCCTCGTATCCCTCTGAGAAAACTGCATGCAGCAGGCCCTTCTCAGAAAGCTCTATCTTCCATGTCTGTGGAAAAAAACCCAAAACAAAACAAGAAGAAAACATGGGAGTTTGAGACAAAACTGTTCCCATGAGAACTCTCTTTTGCATAATTGCTGTTATCTGATTATGGTGGGAGAAGGGGGTTTTTCACCTTTACCCCCTCCGAGGACAAGCACCATGTCCCGATGCCAAGTCTCAGCAATCCAAGACGGCCAAGATTATTGACCTTGGGAATATGTGCCTCTGAGTCAGACCCTGAGATCAGGGAGATCCTGACAGCTGTATTTTATGTGGTTGAGGGATCCAGTTTTCAAGGAAGCAGTGTTATAATTATTGCCCCATCCATCCCACTCTTTCTACGCTTCAGCTCTCCAGCTGGCCAGATTCTACCTCCCCAAGACTTCGAACACAGGTCCTTGTGAAATCACGGCATAGTCACTGTGACTGTGGCAGCTGAGCTCTCACTCTCTGCGCAACAGAAAAATCTCCTCAGTTTTTCCTCAGGACATAAATTCAGGGATCATGCTCTGCCCTGTGCTTTGGCTCATCCATTGAGGTTGTTCTGTGTGCCCTGCCAGCAGACTGGAATTGAGCACATTTCTGCGTTCTGCACTTAATGAGAATCACATTTAGTAGATTTGGGCAATAACAAAGATTAAAAAAAAAATAAAAAAATTATGCTCCATATAAGCAGTGGGCTTTGTCACATACAAATCTGACTCAAGATATTTGTAATAACTTGACAAAAGCTGTCATTTGATATTTTAAAACATATTTAATCTCTGAGCCTGAGAAACCGATTCTGTCACTTTCACACATTTGGTTTCACTGTCTACTGTGCAACTGTGGGACGTAAAACCTCCACACTGCCCAGCAGCTTTATGGCCCTATTTCTGCTTCATTATCCACAAATACTGCACTCCACAAACATCTCTGAGCTGAGGTGGTTCTTCTGCAAAATACGGTATATAAAACAAAACCGAGATTTGTGTTAAAATTCCTTTCTCAGACACCGAGAGCATAAATAAGAATCAACAGAGGTTATTTACAGTGCTAGACACAGTATTTTACTGCATAATTCCTCTTAGAGTTTTTTTTTTTTCTTTTGTAAATTGCTGCTAAATATATATGTACTGGTCATACCAGACAGATCAAAATTTATTTTAAAACTCTGGAACTGGCCAAAGTAATAAACATTTTTTTATGACACTAATGTTAAAACCCTGGTTTGCTTTGTGTGGTGGATAATGCTATCAATTTAGGCATTCAATCTGAATTTAATACCTTCTGAGCCAAATTCTGCCCTCCCTTAAGAGCTTCACCGTCCTGAGTGCTGACAATGGGGGCTGCTGAGGGTAACTGGGAGCAAGGCTTCATCATCTGTGCTCACAGAGCATGGCTAATTCCTCATCAACACACTGGGATTAACCCCAATTAATAGAGGTTCACTTTCCTTTTCAATTACTGTTGCAGATGATCTAATGGTATTTATTTAGCCCTTACCATAGCAGGAAAGAGCCTTTCATCTGATGTTATAGTTGAGCAGCTGAATTCTGCCTTGCTTTCCTAAACCCCTGCAAGAGGTTTGCCACCCAACAGCTATGACTCCCTGGATTTTCCAGCACTTACTTTCCCATCTTTCACATCATCCATGGAAATACAATTTGCTTAGAGAAAAGGAGCATCCTATCCTCTACCTTATTTTCCCCTGGATGCACTGATGTTTTCTGTCAGATGGTCTCAATATAAGATACAAATAATGGAGCTGGTCTACCAATGATCCTCTCTCCTCACTGTGGCACTGCTAAAGAGTCACAGCATGCAGTGTTTTGGAGAGGGTCAATTGACCTGCTGCAACCACAGCTCCCTTTCACAGAAGGTCTGTCCAGATTCACATAAGACATGGCAAAAAATGTGAACCGAGAAACTGTCCTTTGTCAAAGATCCTCCCTGGGAATGTCCAAGGCCAGGTTGGATGGGGTTCTGAGCAAGCTGGTCAAGTGGAAGGCATCTCTGCCCATGGCAAGAGGGTTGGAACTGGAGGATCTTTGGGGCCCCTTCCATCCCCCCTTCCAACTCTAACCATTCTATGACTCCCTAATCTACTGGGAATGTGAGTCCTTGGACATGCAGAAAGCAAGTCTTGATGGTCAGCCCATGGTCACAGCTCACAAATGACAGATGTGAGAGGGTGGATGTAAAGATTGGCATGAGGATGCCCCACTCTACCCTTACTCCTTGGTTGGTGTGCATGCGGCCCCTTCTCAGCCACGATTTCGAGCAGCCTGCTCGTGGTCTCATCCAACTGTGTGGGTAAGAGCTCCAAAACAGGAGCCTGTGATCAAAATGTCCGGAAGCATCGAGGGCATGGCATCAAAAGGCCAGTTCCGTGGTGCAAGTGTGGCTTTCAGGTGTCGCTGCCTTCAAAGTTCAACAGTGAAACAAAGGAGAAATCTATATTTGGGGACGTTCATGCAAAGCATTACCATCTGCTGTTCATCAGAGGTATCAAGGCAATTAGAGATTACAAAAAAAAATAAATAATCAAACATCAAAAAACCCCCCCAAAAAATCCCCAACCCAACCCAAACAACACCAAACAAAACCACAGCCAAAATGAAAACAAAACCCAAACAAAAAACGCCAAACCAGAATAAAAATAAAAACCAAAAATAAAACCAACCAACCAAAACCCAAAAAACCAAACAAAAAACAAAGGAAAGAAAAAATTATCCAGCTCATGAGTGTAGTGAGCTTCAGGAGAAAATACTTCTTTTTTTCATTTTTTCTTTGTTTTTTTTTTNTTTTTTCCTTTTTTTTTTTTTTTTTTTTTTTGCTACAGAGGTTTTTCCATAATTAAATAGGAATGTCATTACTGAGCTCTGCAATAACCTGCAGTGGTAGTGAATGGCCAACTTTCCCGGGGAAAAGTTTTTTTGTTACCCTTGCACTGCTGGGTTTTTTTACACCACATCTGTGCTTGCTTCGTCATTCTGCCATCTGCTGTAACAAAATACAGACAAAGCTTTTCAGAGAACAACCTCTCCACACTTTAAAACACTCCAACCCTGAGAACAGCCTTTTATTTCTCACAAGCTATGGTGCTGATTATCCCATCCTCTTCCTCCTCCTCCTGCCCCACATGCAGGATGAATTACACATGCTCACCGAGCATGGACAACCCCGAATCCCATTGATTTTGCCACAGTGTTTCTGCTCGATGAAATGAGCGGCTCTGTGCTTTACTTCACTGCAAGGTCAGAAACGGCAGGTCATTATCATGAAATTTTTAATTTGGAGTCTCCCAATCAGGCTCGTTTCGTGTTTGGGATTGTCTGCAGACACACAATGTACGGTGGAGGGAAAGCCTCGGGTTGTTAAAGGATGGAAAGAGCAGAGTATGAGGAGAGTGGGTTGGAGCACACACGCTCTGTAAAGTCCAGTCAGAGTTTCTTCCCGCTTCAGCCACACAAATCTCTTGGTAGCAGTAAACTCTCTGCACAGACTTCATTCCTGAACACATGTTCAAAGGTGATAAAATAAATGCAGATGGTTTCCCAAAACCTCAGCAGAGCTTTTTTTTTTTTTTTTCTGTTACTAAATGGACTGTAAAAAGACTAAGAGGAGGGGAAAGAAAAATGGAGCAAATGCAGTTTGACACAGACAGGCAATTTCAGAATAGCATTTGGTCATTTGGGAGAAAAACCTAAATAAAATGTGTGTTTATAATGATCTATTGGCAAAACATAATTGACAGAGCATCTGAGCTGCCTAATGGAAGTGATTTTTAGAATGCTTAAATTAAACTAGCGTTGTGAGCTGAATATTTTGCTTATTTACTGAACACATCCAAAAAAAAAAAAAGGAAAAATTGGATAGGAATTTTGAATTCGCTGTGCCACAACCAAAGTTGACAATGAAACCATCCTCGGCTACAGTGAAAACAGAATTAAAACTTAACAAATTTATTACAGCCTTTGTTTACAAACTTGTTACAAAATTATACAGCATCTTACGGGTACAGAGGATTGACAGGGGCGCATCAGCCACGTGTGTGACTGCTCCGCTCTCTGGTCGAGACCTGCAGGCTTTGCTTCACTGGGGGCCTGATCCAGCTTCCACTGGAGAAGGTGAGATTTATTTTCCATGGACTTTAGTGGGAGCTGGATCAGATCCAGAGAGTAACACTTCCGTTCATTGTTTTCCTGGGATGGGAAAGAGGCAGCCGGTCTAATAACCTTACCCAACATGCTGCTTTCTCATTTCATGTGTTTCAGATGACAGGAGCATTCACTCCGAGGCATTTTAGCTGTCTGCTTGTAAAATACTTGTTAGTGTTAAGAGTTCCTGTTACTGGAGCTACAGTGGAAAATTACAATTGGTTTTCTTTGAACCTTTGCAGAATGAACCTCCCTCAATTTTTCAATGGGCATTGGAATCAACTGTGATGCTGTTGACATTGCTATGAAGCTACATTTTCTCCCCAGTCTTCAACAGAATTTCTCTGGTTTTACAGTGATGTAAACACATGCGGCATTCTCACTGCAAGAACAAGGTTGTTTCTAATTAATAGGATTTAACCAAGCTAAGTTAGTCTTCTAACCTCCTTTTCTCACATGGAGATAGACCTATCTGGCATGATGAAGCAAGGAGGTCTCTAAAGTTAATGATCCATGACAATATCAGCTCTCAATCACTCCCAGTACCTGCAAATGATCCTTTTGGGGGGGAATTCAGGGTGCAAAATTAAGCTTTTAACTTGCAAAAAAATTCCAACAGGGCAAGACTCTGAAAAAATATGCTTGTGCCCCCAAGCCAAAAAATTTAGTTGAAAGTTAAACATCCCTATTAGTAAAACTAGCAAAAGCTCTGTGGGGGATTTTTCAAGCAAATGTTTGCCAGGGAATGAGAAAGCTAGAAATAATCTAGATAGATCTATCAGATACCGAGTTCCTTGTTCTATTACATCCCCTCTTTCATTTTAACTATTGCCCTGGTATTGAACCTCTGAAGTTCTTATGGTTTGAAGCAAAGTTAGGGTTTAGTCCTGCGAGGTGGTGATATTTCCTGTGAGGTGAATGTCCTGACCTCCTGTTGAGCATTGAGAAGGTTCTCAGCAGCTTTGCTTGTGGTGTCCCTCCTCTGCAGAAACACACCTACAGCACTCCAGCCTGGCTTTCAGCAACACGACTATTCCAGTGCTTGGCCTCATGGGCAACCGGTCCAGCTCTCCAGTGGTTTTATGGTGTGTGACTCTTTCTCTGTCAGGGATTAGGGGAGACCACACAATTTGCTGCCTGTGGCAGGCTTTAAGTTAGATTTCCAAGAGTGAAAGTCCTATGAACAAAAGAATCCTGCAGCCTCAGCTCTGAGTGCTCTGATCTCATTCTCATTTGTGATGCTGAACAGGCTATGACAGTGAAAGCCAGAGGGTAAAACCCTCAGGCACTAGAGCTGGAAGGCTGTTTGAGTGGCTGGTGTTTTCCAGACCTGGCTGTGTGTTAGATCTGTATGGACACAGATAACATGCAGTCCAGTCTTAATTCTGTTGATAGCCATGAGCTTTCATTTATTTTATGGGAGTGGGATCTCATCCAGGGCATTACACAGTTATCGTGTAATAGGCCATGTCTTCAAGTAGTGTCATTATTCCTGTCCCCAGTGGAGCTGCATGACAATCCAGAGAAGAGTTTGAGGTATATATATGCAAGTACATTTGTCTGTCTGGAGTACCAACTCATCTGTTTAATTGAGGGACTTCATTATAACTACAGACTCCATGGATTTCAGTCACCATCCATTTCACATCCCTATGAAAGGCACCAGGTTTCTCGAGCAGTTCTAAACACTCTTCCCCCTTGAAAAATGGAGAATGGACTGCTGGGGAGAACAGCTTTTTATGGTGTGTGGCTTTGAGATCCATTCCAGGAATATCGTATCTTTCTTTACTACAATTTGCAAGCCAAGGGCTCTTTTAAGGTTAAGACAGCACCAGCTTTGTTTTTAATTTAAAAACTCAGACAGAGAGGAATGATCCAACATTGCAAGCAGAAGATAATTGATTTGTGTGAAGAGGAGGCTGATCACAATAAACCATCTTTCATGTATTACATTAATGATCCATTTAGATTGGTTCTTGGCTTCAGTAAGTTTCAGCTACAAATATTTGAGATTTTTTTTTCGTGTTTTTTGTATGATGCACTGGCAGCACTAGAAACAGTTGCAAAACAAATGTGGTTCAAAAACAGAAATGGAAGTTGCTGGATTATTAACAGCCATTCTGAAATGCTAACAGAGGAAAAATGATAATTTCGCTGGCAAAACTGGCATAATACAAAGAAACTTTATTTTAGGGCTACCTGGTGTCTGTAAATTTGACATCATCTGCGGGCTACAACACCCATTTTGGTCCCTTTTTGTTTTGGCGGTGAGGAGTCAACGCTGCATCCAATTAAATGTGAACGTATAGAGCAAGGAACATAAATACGTACACAACTCTTGGCACTGATCTGATTTTTAACAAGTTTACTAAATGACAGTCACTGGGTTGACAATACTGAATGAAAAATACTGATTTTACACAGATTTTACAGGAAGGTTAAGGTATGCTGCCCACAAGCAGTGTCACAAACATAGCCGAAAAACAAAACAAAACAAAACAACAAAACAAAACAAAACAAAAACAAAAACCAAACAAAAAAACAGAATTTTTTTTTGCCCACAGTGGAGGCACACACCCTTTGCTCTTGTTTATTGAGAGAGAAAGCTTATATACTGTAGATTTGCTGAAGTTTAATAAATAAGGTCAACTTATAATATATATAAAACAATATAAACATTTATATGCTACATGCATATCATATAATTTAAAGTAATAATTTATATAGCAAAGAGATGCGGATTTATGTTCTCCCTATTTTCCTCGACAAGGCGCACACGCAGGAGGTGTCTATCCTTATCCACCTCCAGCCCACCAGTTTGTTGTTTTCTGAAGTCAGTGCTCTGACATAAGTTTGGGATGTCTTGCATTGGGAATTCCAGTGCTTGTCATCGATGCCGCGGCAGCCGCTTTTCACCGGCTTGGCTTCCTTACACCTCGTTTCGTAAAAGTACTGCTTAACAGGAGAGTTGCCCGTTTTGATCTCTCCCAGAACAGTCACCTGGTGCCCTCGGATGTCGATGGCGGAGGATTTGTCCGTCACCCACAAACTTTCGCTGTCGCACACGGAGTATTCCCCGCGGTGTCCCTTGTGCTCGGCGTGCCGTCTCCTCCGGGAGCTCCGGTTCGCCGCGGCTCCCCCGACGTAATCCTCGGTCAGGTACAGCGGCGGAGGCTCCAGGGGTGTGTTGTCGCTCAGGAGCACCCGGGGGGAGTTGTAGCGTCTCTGCTGCCTCAAGAGATCCGTGTCCACCGAGACCACTGGCTGGAAGTCTGATTTCCCCTTCTCCTCTCCGGCCGCGCCTTGCGGAGCGGCCGCCCTCGGGTAGGTTGCCTTGATATCGAGCGTCTGCTTGGAAAGCTTGTTTTTTAAAAGGTCTGCCTGGATGAGTTTGATAATGAGGGAATTTATGGAGTCTTCCGGCAAGCTCCTTTGATCCATGTTGGTAGACTGGATGCCACGAAGATAAGCGAGAAATATCACATAAAACAAGATGGACATCACCTTGTTCACCTGTAAGATCTGCAAAGGAAAAAGTCGACAGAAAAAAAAAACAAACAAAAAAACAGTTAAAGAGGGAAGTTTTCTAGGGGCTGTAAACATGAACACTGGGAATTTTCATTACAACATCTGCACTTTATAATACAGATATATCTAGATATAGAAACACGGGCTATGTGTTCCTTTGAAGATACTACTTGTTGCACTTTATAAAGAATGCAGCTCATTTTTGAGTTCTTTTTTCATTCTCTTTCTGTGATACCATAAGGGAAAATATTCTTGAAGGAAAATTACTCATCCAAGAAGCAAAACGGACTTATTTGTATGTTGAACTTCAGAAAGCAGTAGGCAGACCTCTGTAATAAAAGTGGGGAATTCTGATGGATCCACAAAGCTTTCAGTAGTGATTGTTTGCAGGGTTGGAGCCTGGTTTATTGCTTTGGGTTTTTGGGTGTGTTTTTCTTTTTTTTTTTTTTTTTCTTTGGTTTTGATTTTGGTTGGGTTTTTTTTTTTGTGGGTTTTTATTTTTTGTTTTGGTTTGTGTTTTTGTTTGTTTGTTTTTAATGAAGTTGCTTCATTACATTTATATAAAATGAAACAAAACTGAGAGCAACTAGAAATATTCAAGGACAGGTGGAGGACACTCGTCTCCCCATCCCCCTCAGAATAGAAGAATCTTGTTCAGATTGAACACAAAAATGTGCTGCTTCTTTGGCATCCACTGCTCTATGTAGATTTCTGTGGTATCCTTCTAATTCTAGCTTCTGACCATATTCTGGAAGCTCATTTGTCATTTCTTTTTAATACTTTATTTGTGCAGTTGAGAACCATGTGCATCTGCCTAGGGAGGTGTTTTTTCTTCCCTTGTGGACACCTGCATATTTTGTATTAGCACTTCTATTAAAATGAAATCAATTTTCATTGTAAAATACTGAATGATGGAAGCAAGCCACTTCAGAGCACACCTATTTTATGAACCTGTTGCACAAGTAGTGGATTGAAGGAGAAAATACCAAGTTCACCTGAGAGCACCCTCATGCCATGTGACAAACCCTGGCTACTTCAAGTGACTCAGAACAGCCTGGGATTTGATTCTCCTGCACTGCAAACATATCCACCATTGTCTCAGAAAACCAGCACCCTGGGATGAAGGCACAGAGTCACAGACCATGCAGCAGGTGGAGTTGGAAGGATCCTCAGGACATCCAAAGCAGCATCAGCCAGGACAACCTGAACAGGGCTGTGCCTAGCCAGGTTTTTAATATCTCCATGGATGGAGACTCAACAACCCCTCTAGGCAACCTTTTCCAGTGTCTGACCACCCTTACACTTAAAAAAATAAACTGTCACATTTCAGTAGCATTTCCTGTATCTCATTTTGTTCCCATTGCCTCTTGTCCTTTCAAGGGACACCTCTAAGAAGAGCTTGGCTCCACCATTTTACTCCCCCGCATCAGGTATTTCTACACCTCAATAGGAACCCCCCTGAGCCTCCCCTTCTCCAGCCTGAGCAGCCCCAGTTCTCTCAGCCTCTCCTCACATGAGAGTTGCCCTAATCCCTTAATCGTTTTCATGGATCATATTCCCTGTCTGTCCATGTCTCTGCTGTGCTGGGGAGCCCAGCACTCCAGATGTGGCCTCACCACTGCCGAGTTGAGGGGAAGGATCCCCTCCTTCGACCTGCTGGTGACACTCTGAGTGCTCCGTGTTTTTCCCAGGAGAAACTGGAGAAATATCAGACCTCTTGAACAGAAAATTTTCCACTTTAAAAAAAAAAAAAATCATAATTCGCTGCTTAAAAGGGAGAACCATTTTCTGTTTAAGAAGGCTAAGAAAATAAAGAAAAAAATTTTACTGTACAACCCTCTATCCACTCTAAGTAAAACTCCTTTTTGCAAGATTGAGTCCCCACTTCATAGTTTGGAACTGCAGCAAAATTGGAGCTACCCTCTGTGGATGTGTGAGCTGCCCTTTTATGGACAAGAAATGTGTTTTCTCCATTCTCAGTTTGTCACAGTATGAGTTCACCTAAATCTAGACTGTTGCTTGCAGCAATGTTTGGCTTTAGGGGGAAAAAAAAAATAAAAAAAAAAGAAAAATCAAAGATGTTCGGTTGCCATACAATTACTGTCATACCTAAATAAATCCTAACCTAAAGTGGATGGAGCTCAGAGTCCAGACCCTTCAATATAAAGAATGGCCAAGCAATTCAGTCTTCCCCCGGCAAATTGTTTGCTTTTAAAATGAGTAAAAATATTATTAAACAGATGCCATTTCAGCAGGTCTCTTATCCCAGCTGACACCCAGATCCATGGGATGCTGAGCAAAGCCCCACCAGCTCGGAGGCTGGAAGCATCTTTCATGCCAACATGCAATCCCCACTCTGCTTAGTCTCAAAACCAAGTGGCACCAGCCAAATACAGAAGTTGCAGCAGGTGATGAGGTGGGAAAAAGTCAGGCTGGAGTTCCTGCAGACTCTCTTTAATGTCATGCTGCACACAAAAAGGAAGGGTTAGGGACCTTGGAGGTGGAACTGTTCCAATATGCCATTTTTCTTGCCTGTAGAGGAACGCCATTAATGGGAGAAATGTTTAAAAGGATTTTGCTGAATTTCACCTGAAATGTCTTATGGATTTGGTAGGAAAGATGCTAACCTACTCTGCAATTTGACTTGGAGTTTGATTTACCCTTGTCAAATTATTTGCTGCAAAACTAAAAATGGGCCAGAAGAAACCTTTATAAGTTTTCTGGGTGCAAAACTTTGACAGGAAACAAATGCTTGGTGAGATTACAGTTTTTTTCATGGAGTCCTTCCAAGGCAGTTCACCTTGAAGACTCATCAGTGGTGTTCAGAAAATCCAGGACTAGAAATTTTCAGGCTGTTCATGAAGTCCAGCACCTCCAAATATGACTAAGACACTTTTCTAAATGGGAGAAAAGGACATCACTGGGAAACTGCAGCTGTTTTATGGCCTTGGCTCTAATGTGGTCATAGGACACCTTAAAAGTATATTGGTTTGTAGGTCTGGGGACTGTTGCTTTCGATAAATGGATCTCTGCCCAAGATGGAACATTGTGCCTGTCTGAAATGAAGATAATTTGGAATTTACACACTAATTTTTTTCTTTTGGCGTGTGTGTTGTTAAATCCATACAAAGCAGAGGGAAATGTAAAACTTCAAAATGTTTGTGGTTTTGTGTTTTCAAAGCAAATCATTCTGGTGTTTCTGGACGTGCTTCAAAAGTTCCACAGTGCAATTCACAAAGCAGAACAAGGGCTTACTCAGTGTAGCCCAGTAAGTTACCTGTAGAGGAGACTTGGATTAGAGGCAAGATTTCAACACAGGTATCCTGTCTAAGAGAAGACTGACTTAACTTTCAGCCTCCTGGGGCACAGGTTTAGATGAGCCTCAGGAGAAGTGACTTCAGCACAAGCAGCAATATCTCTTTTTTGGCCTTTTGGAGAATGGAATAGAAATCCCTCAAGTATTTAGTCCTTCACACAACTTCCTCTGTTCTTTCAATAAATTATTGTAAATTTCAAATTATTCATTTCAGGTAGAAAGAGAGATTTTGTTCAAGTCAAACTTCTCCCAGTCAGGTGATGTTAGTGAGATATTTTTGTTGTTCAAGGTTCTTCATGTAAATTCCTGACAGAAGTTCATTTTGGCTGTCCATGTGGACAGTAGTGTTTGTAGTCAAGTAAATGTGATGAATGGCCCTAGAAATGGGCAGAATACTATTTACACTTTTACTGTATACATTTACATGGGTTGTTCAGACTAGGTCAGTATATTTGGGACCTGAGTCTGGCTCCCAAAGTCATTCCACAGTGAAGCCATTCCCCTTTGCTATGTCACTGCAGCTCCTGATGAGGAGCCCCTCTCTGTCTTCCTTGTAGGCTCCTTCAGACACTGGAAAGCTGCTGTGACATTTCCATGCATCACCCTTCACTTCCATGGGCTGAACGACCCAAATACTCCAGAAAGCTGTTTTTCCTGAGCCACTGAGAAGCTTTGCACCAAACTCTGCTCTTGCGCTCTGCTATCCCGTGTGCCCTTCAAGATGTTGGGTCACGCCTCTGATGCTTTGAGCTCTGGCTAGAAGTAATTAAAAAGAGGGTGAGGAGCACATGGCTCTCCAATCAACCCTTGAAGGAGCTTGGAAAAGCACTGGACATCAAGGTGAGAAGACTCTT
Source organism: Formicarius rufipectus (assembly GCA_013399695.1). Lineage (NCBI taxonomy): Eukaryota > Metazoa > Chordata > Aves > Passeriformes > Formicariidae > Formicarius > Formicarius rufipectus. The sequence continues at coordinate 512,898 of VXAU01003997.1, forward strand.
AGAAGTGACCCCTGTGCAGAGCTTTAGTGCTCTTTTATTCAGAGCAACAGAAGTGATTACAAACACAGCAATGGAAGCAATGAAGGTCTTTAAAGGAAGAAGGAGTAGAACTAAGTGACAATTAAGCATTATGAATGGTCCAGGGGATTTGTGGGACCATATATCACAGCATGGCCAGAAAACCAGTATATCCTGCTAATATATAGTAGGCTGTTAATTTGCACTAAGCAAATTTGACTTAGACATTGCTGACATTTGTGGCACAGCAGGAAAAAGCAAACAGCATGGGAAGGGAAAGCTCTTGCATTGCAAAGCTGTTCGATCTTCCAGTTGTGGCTCAGTTTTACGTTATTTTAATGCTTTGTATTCCTGCCTATCACTGCAGTGTTAGCAGGGTATTAATGCTACCTGACCTAAGTGACCCAAGGAAGGCCTAAATTTAGGAGAAATAAAGGAGCTGACCTCTTCCATCAATAAATTAAATCCCCACTAACCTCTGGTGAATCCCTTCCTTCTCTTTTCAGACTCAACTTTACATAGTAGTGGAAAGCTTGGCTTAGTTTTGTTTGTGATGATTAAAAAAAAAAAAGTATTGCTTTATTTTGTTCAGTCTCTGAACAGTCTACACAGATAAACAGTGAAGCATCATTTAAAATATTCTGTGAAAAGAATTAAATCCAAGTACTGTGAGAAACTGCATAAGTATTTACTTGTAATTCATTGTTAAGAGGAACTGGAAGAGAAGGAGAACTGACTGGTGAATTTTACATTCAGCTCACAGAATATGCTGAGTTGGAAGGGACCCACAAAGAACCACGGAATCCAGTTCTTAGCCATGCACAGGACCATCCCCAAGAGTCACACTCTGTGCCTGAGAACATCATTCAAACACTCCACGAGCTCTGCCAGCCTTAGTGCTGTGCCCACTGCTCAGGGGACCCTGTGCAGTACCCACCACCCTCTGGGGGAAGAACCTTTTCCCAATATCCAACCTGACACAACTTGAGGCCATTCCACTGGGTCCTGTCTCTGTTTCCCACAGAGCAGAGAGCAGTGCCTGCCCCTCCTCTTCACCTCCTGAGGAAGTTGTACCTGCAGTGAGATCTGTCCTCAACCTCCTCCTCTCCAGCTGAACACACCACGTGCCCTCCTCATCTGACTTCCCCTCAAGGCCATTCACCATCCTCATTGCCCTCCTTTGGACACTCTCTAATGGCTTCATCTCTTCCTTACATTGTGTCCCCCCAAAACTGCCCCACTATTGCAAGTGATGCTGCCCCAGTGCAGAGCAGAACAGGACAATCCCCTCCCTCTCTGGGCTGGTGATGCTTTTCCTGGTGCCCCCCAGGACAGGGATGTCCCCCCTGGCTCCAGGGCACTGCTGACTCGTGGCCAGCTGGCCACCAACCAGCACCCCCAGGGCCCTTTCCTGGCACTGCTTTCCAGCAGCTCATTCCCAGTCTGTCCCTACATCCCAGGCTGTCCCATCCCGGGGGCAGAATCCGGCACTTCCCCTGGTTGAACTTGCCAGGGCTGGTGGTTCCCAGTTCAGGTCTCCCTGCAGGGCCCCCCTGCCTTCCAGGGACTCAGCAGCTCCTCCCAGTTCTGTGTCACCTGCAGACTTGCTCAGTGTCCCTCCCAGTGCTGTGTCCCAGGCACTGAGGAAGATGATGAAGAGCACAGGGAACAGGATGGAGCCCCGTGGAGCCCACTGGTGACAGTCCCCAGCCTGGTGTCACCCCAGGCACTGTCACCCTCTGTGCCCAGCCCCTTGAGCCAATTTCTCACCCACCCCGTGGTGTTTATCCAGCTGAGGGCTGGGCAGTGTGTCCAGAAGGACCCTGGGAGACACAGTGTCCAGAGCTGTCCTGAAATCCCACCAGTCACATCAGCTGGGTTCCCTGGATCAGCCAGGTGGGTCACCTTGTCATAGAAGGAGATCAGGTTTGACCAGCAGGACTTTCCCCTCACAAAGCCATGTTGGCTGTGACCAGTGGCTGTGTTGTCCTCCAGGTGTTTTTCAATCCCTCCCAGAATAATCTTCTCTATAACTTCCCCAGGCACTGAAGTGACACTGACAGGCCTGTTGTTTCCAGGGTTCTCCTTCTTTTCCTTGAACACTGAGACAATGTTTGCCGACTTCCAGTCAGCTGGGGCCTCTCCAGATTGCCAAGACCATTCCAAACCCATTGAGAGAGGTTTTACAACGACATCAGCAGCTCTTTGGGAATTCTTGGACGACTCCAAACAGGGCCCATAGATTTGTAGGGAGGCAGCTGGAGCATCAGACCCTGCAGTTTCAGGGTCGAATGGGAGTTGATCATTCTCACAGTCATGGTCCTGCAGCTCAGGGTACTGAGACCCCCTTGGTCTGTCACCCATGTCAAAGGCAGAGGCAAAGAAAGCATCAAACCCCTCTGCCCTGTCCATGTCCCTGTTTGGGAGGTGACCGTCCTCACCCTGGAACTGGCTGATGGTATTTCTATACTGCCTATTACCATTAAAGGATTTGAAAGCAACTGTTTTTGCTGTCCCCCACATTTATAGCCTCTTCCTCTCCAACTAAGCTTTAGCCACATGAATTTTCTCCCTCCAGCAACAAGCAGCATCTCTGAATTCTTCCCATGACACTTGACCTTGCTTCCACTGGGCACACACCTTCCTTTTTTGCCTTATTTCCAGGAGAATATCCCTTCTCAGCCTTCTGCCATGCCTGCTTGATTTTCAGCACCTGGGAATTGCTGCTCCTGTCCTCTTAGGAGATGATGTTTGAAAAGTGACCAGCACTGATGGACCCCAGCACCTGCAAAAACATTTTCCCAGGAGAAAATCTGCCTGAGCAGCCTGAAGTCTGATTTGTGTAAGTCAGCTTGAAGTATTTGTCACTCCTGTAAAAAATTGAGGAGCAGCTTCTGTTCCTCAGATCAAGCAAATGATGATCATTTGTGGTGCCTGACAGATTTTTCAGGCCCTTACTGAAGGTGACAGTGTAATTAAATCCATTGGTTCCTAAACACTGCTTTCCCAAACTCCCAAGTAGCATAATGCCCTGATGATTCCCTCTTCCTAATAACTGTGTTGAGAAGAAATACAGCTCTTCCCCTTTGTGGACATGGAAAAGGTATAGAAAAAGAAAAGTATCACTGTGTTCTCAATGTTCAAAACTATGTGAATATGAAATCAGCACATATGAGAATTGGCACTGTATTTCAGGGTAGCAGCTGACCCTTTGCACAATATGTGCCTGTGGGAGGATTTATGAAGGTAGACTGCTGCAGAGTGCTGAATGTCCCTCAAGACGCTGGGACCCTCCTGAACATTTCCACTTCTCAGGATACAGAAATCTCAACATGTATGGATTGAAGCTAAAGCTTTCACAAGAGCCAGACCCCCTAGGAAGTCAAAGAATTCAGAGACAAAAGCAAGAAACACTGAGTTATGGCCACCTTGAGTGTTGACACTCCCATCCCAGGTGCCAACCAACCTGTAGTTAGAATGAATTTGGAACTAATGCATTCCTCTTGCAGATGGGCAGAGGAGAGTGGCTACACACTCCAGCTGAGGGTGAGGCTACCTGAGTTTCTTGGCCTCTACAGGAGGTTGCTTCTAATCATGCATTTCTCAAGACCATTTTCCAAAAAGACACATCTGAGCCCCAACAGCCTCCAGTGACTGGTATGTCCCTAACCTCTAATGGAAATGGAGTTCAGCCTACTGAGTCACTGACACTTCCTTTTCCTCCTTAAATGACTGGCTGAGCAAAGCACAGCAGGACAGCTGTTCATGAGCCTGAAAAACTCCTCTAAACCAATCCACAGTGCTATTTCTGATTATTGTTGTGACCATGACCCTGCTAGTCATTGAGGAAAGCTTTCCCAACTGGTGACATCTTCCTGAGGGACAGTTTTGTGAGAACACATCTGCTGCAAGGAGCAGTCAGGTCTCAGAGCAGTGAAAGGAGCTGTGCAGAGTCACAGCAGTACCTGTGCATTCACACAGGTGACTGCAAGGGTAGGTGTGCCTGCAGATGATCTTCCCACAAACATCTATGTCTTTTCAGACATCAAGATGTGATTGCCTTGCACATCCCTGCCCTTTTCCAAGAGAAAGGTCGGGAGCAGTTCCTCAGGGCTTACCTCACCATTTGGAACAGCAGCTGCTTCTCACACCTCGTGCAAAGTTCATTCTGTTGGGTTTTGGCCTTGCACCTCCCTCCCCTGCCTCTGACATGGGCTGGTTCAGGGCACTCAGGACCTCCCAGGAGGCACCTGATCCTGCCCAGCATCCTCTGGCAGCCCCACCGAGGGGCTCAGCTGTCAATGGAACATCAGCCATAGGAGCTGCAGCCCCGGGTCTGTAATCAGCTACAGAGGCAGAAAGGCTTTTCTCAGTCACAATGAGGTCCTTCTCTGGTTTAATTCCTTTCCTTCTCTGACATTTCTGTGACACATTTACACATTTACATCTCTCTGTCCTTGCCCCGACTGACGTGGTAGGATTTTACACCAACCAGGTGACTGATTAGCCTCTATACTGAGAAGGTCAGAAGAAGAGGTTTGAAGCCTGGGATCTCAACTTCCCTGATTTGTTGGAGGAGTTTGGTCAAGTCAAAACCTCTGCTCATTACTTCCTGTATATGCAAAGTAAGAAAGTCTGTTCAGTCATGTTGGGGTTTTATTACCCCAGATATAACCTGACATCCTTTGGTTTCTGCCTCAAAAAACTGGCAGTTGTTCTGCTACTGAGGGAGCAGAAGTAAGGATTTCTCCTCTCCACACAAGGCACAACAGCAGTGCAGGAGGATACTCTTCATGCTGCATGTCTGGTTTGACAGCAATGAAGCATCCTAACAAATATATTTCCATAAATGTACACAGTGTAAATTATGCTTTGGGTATTTTAACCATTCTGGGCAATGAGCAGATGGAGCAGCCCTGGGGAGAAGGACTTGGGGGTGCTGGTGGGGGAGAGGCTGGACATGGCCCATCCCAGAAACCCCCCGTGTGCTGGGGCTGCCCCCAAAGCAGCGTGGGCAGCAGGGCAGGGGGGGATGCTGCCCCTCTGCCCCCTCTGGGGACACCCCCCTGCAGAGCTGCCCCCAGCCCTGGGGTCCCAGCACAGACAGCACAGGGAGCTGTGGGAGCGAGGCCAGAGCAGGGACACCAAGAGGATCAGAGGGCTGGAGCAGCTCTGCTGGGAGGAAAGGCTGGCAGAGCTGGGATTGTCCAGCCTGGAGAAGAGAAGGCTTTGGGGGCACCTCATTGTGGCCTTCCAGTGCCTGAAGGAGCCCCCAGGGAAGATGGAGAGAGACTATTTCCAAGGGTCTGGAGGGACAGGACAAGGGGGAATGGTTTCAGACTGAGAGATTTAGGTTTAGATTGGATACTGGGAAGAAATTCCTCCCTGTGAGGGTGGGGAGTCCCTGGCACAGGTTGGGCAGAGAAGCTGTGGCTGCCCCATCCCATGAAGTGTCCAAGGCCAGGTTGGATGGGGCTCTGAGCACCCTGGGCCGGTGGAAGGTGTCCCTGCCCATGGCAGGGGCTTATGACATGATGATCTTCAAGGTCCCTTCCAACCCAAAGCCTTCCATGATTCTGCAATCCTGTGATTCTCACATCACAGATATTTGAAAAGTCCATAAGCATTTCTCTTGGTTAATACTGCCAAAGTAGGAAGAATGCCTTTGTTCCCATTTTTAAAGAGCATAACCTGGAATAAAAGTTGGGTTTTGCACGTTGCACTGGCTTGAACACAGATGTCCACCTCTAGTGCTGGTTGGAAGTTTGGTTGATCAATGGCAAGCATGAAATGCAAGGAAATAAAAACAAGGCCATTTTAGATGAGCAGTGTTAGGCTTAGTCATGGCAAAGAAATAAAGCTGTGATTGAGTAAACAATTTCCACAAAAGCTGAAGTATTTCTACATATTATTCACTGTATAACTCTGAAACCTGCCCAAAGTAAAAAGAAACCTAAAAGTCATATCCTTAGCTAAATCAACAGAGTGACGTGACTAGGCCTGTTTAATTTTACAAGAAGCAGATGATTTGCCCAGGTCTTTGCCCTCACTTTTTTTTTTTGTTTTCCTCTAGAAGTAATTTGCAAAAAGAAGTCAAAGCTCCAAAACTAAATCATGGTAGTGGATAATTTAAGCTGATAAACTGTGTGTTAGTTAATCTTTTCATTACTGTTTGTTATTAGCAGCAGGGCCAAGCAGCAAACAAATTAAATTTGCAGCTGAATTTGGAGGGGATGCAAACAGCAGTGAGCAAAGAGAAATTCAACCTCTGCTGGGGAGATGGAGACAGAAAATATTGGCAGAAAAATTACAAAATGAAAGTAAAGGTAGAAATTAAAAGCTGGAGTGCTGTGGGAATAGTGGTACTGAACAGTGATGTACAGAGGGGAAAAGAAACTTAGAAAGGAGCAATACCTGATCAGACCCCAGGAATGATCTAAAACTCTGGAAAGGCACAGTATTCAATAAATGCAAATACTGAGGCATTTCTTTGCAGATCTAGAAGGGAATTGCCACTTCTTGTAGCACAGCAGAGCAACTGAGAAAGCTGCTTGCAAGTTGGAAGGTATTGTCATACAAAATCAGGAAAGAACAGCAAAAACGACTGAAAGGGTTAGAAAAGTGACCTTTGAGGAAATTGCCTTGAAGGTGCAAGGCTTTGCTATGGACTGACAGAAGGGGCACGACAAAAATCCCAGAGCAAAGGTCTGGGAAGCGTGAATATTGGTGACAGAGAACATTCCCTTTAGGGTGAGGCAAAGGAGTGCAGTCAGGAAAACTGGGATTAAGCTGAGGAAGGGGAAGTTAGGCCCATCATCAAAAGCAGTTTTCCAGCCCTGCAAGATGTTTGTAACAAACCCAAAGCCACACCAAAGAGATCTGGTTTTGTGTTTCATCGCAGCCCTGAAACTCCTTCTAAGTCTGCTTTTGAAACAGTTTGAAGATCCATTAACTTTTCAAGTCCACCTGGACCTACTTTGGCTCAACCAGAGCTAACTAATTGTTTTGTATTAAAATCAGGGGAATTACAGTTCCCCTTATTTTTGTCACAGAGGTGCTTTGAGGGCTAAAGTTCCCCCTAATTACAGTTGAGAGCACTCACCCAGCTGAAACTCACTTCTTTCACCTCCCCACAATTCCAGGAGGTTCAAGTCTGATCTTATAACAGATTGTCCTCATTGTTCTATTTATAAAACCGGAGGTTGGTTTTGTCTAGTTTGGTAGCAGGAGGAGAAAGGGAAGCATCTCTCAGCTTACCAGAATTTTGTCCCTCTCTGTGAGAGAGCAGATTCCTGGGCACCCTGTGATGTAGGATGTTTTTACATTTATATTCTCACTGGCCAATTCATTTAGTTGGAAGAAAAATAATAGGGAAAAATAAAAAGAGTTTTAAACTACCATTTGTTAGTTTTTCTGATTTTAGGAATCTCAAAGGGAAAACTTAAACTTTCAATGTCAATAGATCATTATTATGCAGGATTTTCCACTGAGAGCAAAAAGGGTTCTATTTTGTTTTGGTTTAAAAGCTGAAAAATTCCTCTTAATACCTTCCAATTTCTTTTTTCATTGATGAAGGAAAAGAGTGAAATCTAGCAAGCAAACAGAAGAAAGCAAGGGTTGAGACTTCAAAAATGTTAGTCTCATTATGAAAAATCTTGCTTCCCTAATCCTAGTTTATGGATACAGGCAGGACTTACACCAACATGGGAATGCTAGTTAGAAATGAAATGAGATTTTCTTTGGTTAAAATTAAAATAGATCATGCACGCCTGCACTGCCACCCCAGGTGTGTGCCATGGCACTGGGACTGGGACAAGCAGTGATTCAAGAGGCTTGGTGGGGAAGATCCTCTTCATTTCATCCAAAACTACACCTTTACTTGCTTTTCAAAAGCCCATGACTCCGAGTTTCTCTGGATCCACACAGAAATCACCCAGGCCCAGTCCGTGAGTCAAAGTCTGCTCTCTGAATTGCCTCCCCCTGCTCCTCAAAGGTTCACAAACCTCCAAATAAAAAATTCTTGTTAGGTTTGCAGGTGCAAAGTGTCTGATGTAGAGCTCTCAAGAAAAGGACCCCAGGCCTCATCCAGATACTTTAAAAACATCAATAGGAACTCACTGAACTCAGTGTGAATTGGACAAAGCTTTTGCACAGTGAGGAGTGTGGGGCAGTGACAATGTGAATAGATACTGTCTTGGTTTGGTCCTTGTTTTATCATACATGTAGCATGCAACTGGACTGTTTGCATCAGGACCATAGTGAAAAATGAGCATTTCAGTCTATAATTAATATCTTTTCCATGCCCTTTGCACAGGAGCAGTAACTTGCTCAAAACCAACCTAAAATTACGGCTTTCAAAATCACTCACAGAGGAAAAGGAGTCTTGTATTTTAGAATCATAGAATCAACTGGGTTAGAAGAGACCTCTGAGATCATTGAGTCCAACCCTTAATCCAACACCACTGCGATTACCAGACCATGGCACTGAGTCTTTTCCCATTAAGTCTGAATCTTTCAAAAAGCCATTGCCTATTAAGAGAAAAAGAATCATTCCACTAATTGGCATTACTTTATAGCAAATTGTTTACATGTAGGCCTGTCCTGAGGGTAAAGACTGTTCCTGTAAATCTGGCTACTCTGCATTTTTTTTGCCTTGTAAAAATCTGCCTGAAGAGGAACTTTGCTTGTGAGCCCCCTAATTCATCGATGTGCATGTGGATAAAATTTCCAGAATGCAGTTCTCCTCGAGACATGGAAGTTTTCCAACTTCAATTCTCAGTTAACACTTTGCTGTGAGTTGGACTGTATTTAGGGGTTAATGCTCAAGGGTGGAGAGACTATTCTGAACACGGGCTAGCAGTGTGTGGTTTTGAAGTTTGTGAGTTGCCCTGCTGCAATGTAGACTGCTCACACATTAAGCTCATGGTCTGAAGCTCATGGTCTAAAGCTCTGCTAAATTCCATCCAAAATCTGCTAATTTGCAGACAAATAAGGGTCTCTAGAAGCTTTTCTGAAGTCAGAGCAATCTCTGTGTTCTCCTGTGGTGCTAATGCAAGCCATGCCCCTCTGCCAGGCCCATCTGAAAACTGCCTTGGTTTTTGCCTTTCCTTATCTTTCAATCCAGGTGTCATTTTGCCTTTGATACACAATGTCTTCCCCCTCTCCTTTGCCAAAAATCTTTGAAAGGGGAATTTTAGAACTCGGAGTACTTTAACACGTTGTGTCTCACCAAGCATATAATGTCCAGGTATTTGACAGAAAAGTAAGGTTTTAACTGGGCATATGAGGGGAGGCAGATGAGATGTACAGCAGCTGGCCTTGCTTCTCCTTACACAATCAGTAATTAATTTGTCTTCTAATTGAAGAAATTCTGATTATGAAAAAAACTTATATTAGAGAAGAACAGGATTAAAGGAGCTCTCAGGGTATGGAAACTAGGACTGGAAACTGATTTTTTAACAGACTTCTGTTTACCTGTTGTTGTATGCACACTTCAGAGGTTTCAGGAAAGAATCCTACTCACATCCAACCACCACAAAATTCATAGAATCATGAAGTCATAGAATGATTTGGACACAAAGGTACCTCAAAGATTACCTAGTTCCAACCCCCCTGCTAAAAGAGGGTAAGAGATGGTTGCTGACAGTTCCTGCTGCAAGCACAGCAGCTTTTCTTCATAACTTAGAGTGGCTTCGGTGACCAAGTGTTTTTGCTGTTGTTTTACAGTTTAGAAACTAAAGTCCAGGCAGGTTGTGTGACTTTTCCTGCGTTATGGGAGCCCAAGGTCAATGTGGGAAGGCAGAGGGAGAGTGGACATTCATGAGGTCTAGGCTGTGGTTGGTTCTACATCCTGGACTAACCTTTTCCTTCAGGTTGTTCCCCAGACTCTGCTGGCCTCAACCAAAGTCCACTGAATCAGCTGGCCAAGAATCAAAAGTAATTCCATGCAATATTTCTGCCTATCAAAGGGGTAGAGTAAGGAAACACTCCTTACTCCAGCAAAGTCAGGAGTAACTGGGAAGCAAGCAAAGGGAGGGAAAAGGATGTGGAAAACATTGCCAAAGGTGTCCATAGCTGGCTCAGGCAGAAGATCTCAGGTGCCTTGAGGAATTAAGAATAACTTGGAATGAGCTTTAAAAAAGGATCAGGCCAATGTAAATCTGCTGCAACAGTTCAGTAGTTTTCCCCAGGAACCAACAAAATAATCAAGGGAGGGATTCTTAATTCTGCACATAGGAAAAGCCTGGTCCTAGGCTTCAGTTTGCACAGTAGAAATCCCTGATTAAAAAGGAGCCAAAGGCTGTTGTGCTTCAGGAAGTAGGAGAATTAGGGATGCTTACTTTGGACGACGGTGTAACCTTACAGTGCAGCCTATACAAGGGGAGATGCACAGCTGCATCTCCCCAGGAGCAGAGCACAGAATGCATTGTGAGTCAGTCACAGTTCCTCCCTATCTCCCCTTCACCACTACATGCACTCCCTTTGCTCTCCTACAAAAGTCAATTACTTCATCCTTATTTTTTGTTTTCTTTTTTTTTTTTTTATTTTTTTTTTTATTTTTTTTTTGTTTTCATGGAGCAGTTTTCTCTCCCATGCTCCCAGCCAGCTCCCTTGGCCAGCGAGGAAGCAGAGTGGGGTGAAGCCTGGGCTCTCTGCACTTCTGTCATCTCAGTATCCCCTCTCCACCCATTTCCTCTCAGCAGGGACTATTGGGTGAGCAGTCCCTGCTCCTCTTGCTGCAGGCAGAGTTGCATTAACTTTAACAGTCATGGGAGCAAAGCTGGGGGAGAGGGAGAGACACTCCTTCCTCATTCCCTCCCTCCCTTCCTCCTTCATATTCCTGCCTGTGTGCTGTCAGTGGCAACCTGTGGTGAGTTTAACCCAGCAAGTGGATTCTCTACAGGTTCCGGAGAAAAGGCCCCTGCTACAATGAGACAGGATATCATTATTGCTGGGAAATGGAGGAGCACATTCCCTGAAACCTGTGAAAGACCAGCCCCTTCCTAACCTGCTCTCAGTCTGTTACTAGAAAATATGGAAGGGAGCCCACTGGAAAAACAAAACAAAGCAATCACATCCTTAGGAACTTTGGGGAGGCAAACATATGGGGAAACTCTTTACTCAAGGTGAGAGGTCAGTCAACATCTTGGGATAACTGCATGTGAAGGGGATAAAAAGTTCTCAGGCATTCCTGAGAGCGGGAACACAAAGCTTTGCTGAGCTGCGTGTAGGAGTAAAGGGCTTTTTCAAGGGAAGGCAACTTTTCCTGTGGCTGGCACTGATGAGAAGACTACACATATTTAGGAAATATCTCCTGGGCTATCCCAGGAAAAGACAAAACCCCACACATGCCTCTTTTGCTACCTATGCTCCCATCATCTCACTGCAAACCAACATCTCTGGGTTGAAAACACCTCAAGCCTCAGAAGTTGCTCCCTTGGTCCTGTCACCAAGGCCAGCACACACAAGGGGGGTACAGGCTGTGATTTCCAACTCTCAGTACAGCTTCAACAGCATTCAGTACAGCTGAATGGAAAGCAGAAGAAAATCCAACAGGTCAAGCCTTGGAGATTCAGACCATTTGGACCGTGGAACTCAGTGTATGTGCAGAAATGTATTTACAAGCAAAACACTTTGCTAGATTTATCTAGAAAAGATAAGACACATATTTTTCAGACTGACAGAAATTTAAAATAAAAATTAAAAAAGAAATTACAAAGAACATTTATTCCCATTTTAAACTATTATATGGTATTATGCTTGGAGACAGTTGTGTATATGCAACTCTTAAAAATGAAAGCTCGAGGCCAAATTCTGCTCTTGGTCACGCAGAGAGCAGGCGACTGTGGGCTGAGCTGCGTGTGACTGAGGTCATCATCTGGCATGAAGTCTGAGCTGGCTGGGTGTGCTGACAAGCTAAACTCAGTCCTGGTAAGCTGTTATGAGGAAATCCAATAGGGAATGGGTTAATGCTCCCAGTCAACTGAATTCCAAAGGAACCAGAGGAACTGAAGAAACAGTGATGCGGCTTCTGATTAAAAGTTGCTTGTGTAGACTTAAAAATGGTTCTCTAGACTTGAGTGGTGCTGCTTCAGATTTACCTGGAGAAAATGTGACTTTCTGTTTGGAAGGTCTTTCCATTGCACATCTTAAGCAAAAATTCTTGAAAAACATATAGAAAATTCTGAACAACACAGCAGTAAACCCAACCTTTCTTCTTTCCCTCTTTTCTGTGCTCTGTCAACAAGTTGAAACCAAGATCAGCATTTCTCCAAATTCTTTGCTTTTCCTTAAATTTGGGAAAAATGCTGAGCCAACACTGTGAAGCTTGAAGTGATCTGTTTTGCTGGTTCAGATGGTCTACAGCATTACTGCAAGAAAGGGCTCCAGTTTTTGTGCATTCTAATAAAAGAAATGCCTTAAAATACAAGTAATATTCCACAAAAAAAAAAAAAAGGTATTGCAATTTCCCTGCATTCTTCCTAACCTAAGAGAGTTTTATGCACAGAATAAAGACTATTAATGATCTCTCAATGTCTTTTATTTGTTTCTAACTGAAGAGAAATTTTCACACTAAGATAAGGTATTAAGTTCAAGATTTGAAATCTAAGTTCTGAATTAACTGAAGGACAGGAAGGACACGGACCTGTTGGACCGAGGCCAAAGGAAAGACACCAAGATGCTCAAAGGGATGGAGGCTGGGAGAGCTGGGATTGTTCAGCCTGGAGAAGAGAAGGCCTTGGGGGGACCTCATTGCCCCATGACTTGTTCTGGTGACTGCTTGCTGAAGTCTAATTCAACATAGACTAAACTATGAGAACATCATCAGGACATGATGTTTTTCTAGACAGGAAAAAATTGCCCATTTTATACTGAAAAGTCTCCACTTACACAACTCCTAGTGAAAGCAAAAGAGAATATAAAGATATATAGATAGATATAAAATACAAAGAATGAAGATTTTAAAACATTATATATTGAACATTAAAAATGCACAAAATAACCCTGAAGATGTTATTAGCTCTTGTCCTTTGTGTTCTGGGAAGGCAAAATTGCATCCAAACGAACCATAGTGAGGAAGAATAAATAATTTTTATCATAATTTTCCTTCAGAATGCAGATAAGGGTTGACTCCCCTAAATAATCATATGAATAAATAAGAATTGTGTTCTTTTTGAAGCTTCTATGGTTAGAAATTTCCTTATGGAGTTCCCTGTCATTTTCTTTCTTGAAAACATGCGTGCTCCTTGCTTTAGTTATTCTTGAGGGTAACGTGTTCCATATGTCACAGAGCATTCGTATGAAACAGTTTAGACTCAATTCTCCTTTCATCCCCCTGACCTAATTTGAAGGTCTTACTGCTGTGGAGGACTAATCTGGATCAGTTTGATCAGACCCTCCCATGTTAGAAATGCCATTTAACTCACCACAACTTTTTTCCCCCTTTCCATAACAATAAGCCCAACCAAGTAGTTCTTTGTTAAGTGTTGCTATTATAAACTCCCTTCAATTCCACCTCTAATTGAACAGCACTCCCTGTCTCAGTTCATTACTGTCCCACTTGCTTTATTCAAGTGAACTTTCAAAATAATGCAACACAGAAGCTTATTATTTTCTTTCTTTCTTTTTCTTTTTTTTCTTGTTGCTTATTCTCTGGAGTAGATGCCAAAGAGGATTCACTTTTGCTAACAGTGGCTTCCCAAGTATTTTTTTGTTTTGCTTCCAACATGAATTTCTTCCTGGTCAAATACTTTTTTTGATCTCATTCCTTGGATTTAGCATTTAGCCCTTTCACAGGCTTTTTACTCTTTCTACCTTTCCATCAATGTAAGAAATACATGCATTTATAAATTGTCCAGATTGTTCAGTTCACTAACTCAAAATGTCTCACTCTTGCTGTTCTTTGGGCCTCTCCTCTTTCTCTACGCTAGTTGAGGCTGGGGGAAACTCCACTGCAGCTGATAAAATGAAACCTGTGCAAACCGAGCAAAAGGGACACAAGAAGGACCCCCTCTCCTTCTGATTCTGTTCTCCCCATATTCACATTCTTCAAACACTCAAACCCATAACCCCGACACAGTATCTTTTCAGTGGGTTAATCTGCTTGCTATCAGTTTAGCTCATGTTTGTTCTGCTAGTTGGAAAAAAAAAAAAATCAAACAAATTGTTTTGAAATGGATCACAGAGAGAAGCTGCACCAGTTCAGGTTTTAACCGAGTCTGCACCAAACCCACCGTGGTTCATCCAAGGATCAGGCAGGGACCCCACTATTAGGAAAAACTTCTTCATGGAAAAGGTTATAAAGCAATGGAACAGACTGTCCAGGAAAGTGGTGGAGTCACCATCTCTGAAAGTGTCCAAAAAACATTTAGATATGGCACTTGAGGACATGGTTCAGTGGTGAGCACAACAGCACTGGGTTACCAGCTGGACTTGGTGATCTTAGAGGTCTTTTCCAACCTTAACAAATATAGGAGTCTCTACTTCTTCTTGCCTTTCACACAACCCTATGGGCAGAGGGCTCCCTTGAATTTCTCCTGGCAAAAACGGGTTTTCAGTTTTTCAGTGTGGAAAGTAACTCCACCTATACATGATTGTGCCTGTGGTGATTGTTTCCTGTTGAAGTCAACCTGGCAGACACACTAGAGATCTACAAATGATTTTTAAAATTAAAATCCGTGTCAGACAAGGTCTACCTGTACAACATGGACACAGATGTGCTGCTGCAAAGTCCTTGTGTTGTGTAGTTTATTCTTGGGGAAGGGCATGGCTCTGTTGGGAGTTAAATCCCTTTTCTTGTCATGTGTTGTCATCCCATTAGAGAGCTTTGTTGGCAGGGGCAACTGGCAGAATCGTGGCTCTAGACATCCCTTCTGTTCTCCTCAGCTTTATAAAACTTGTCATTTGGTATCTTTATGGTATTTACTTTCATAATATTCCCTCCAAGATCAACTGGGCTCCAATTATTCCTATTTTGCAGGTGCAAATCGGTCTAACAAAGAGACAAGCTGACCTGCCAAGGCCCACAGGGAGTCTGTGGCGTGGCAGAGTTGGACTGAAATGAGCCAATGTAAGCAGTGGCCAGAGAAGCTTCTGGGTTTGGACCTGTTGATTCCTGCAGCAGAGCACTTCTTTGAGCAGCACTAAATTGTTTTGCTGTAACGTAGTGTCTTGTGGTTAGATTCTTTGGTTTCCTAAAAAGTCAAACTGCATCTAAAACTCCTGCAGCAGTTTGGATGTTCCTAAATTTCTGTGCTATATGGGTTGTTTGACATTGATGTCTCCAGGATTCTGTCTCTTGCCTGGACTTCCCTCTGTGAGGGCACTAACACAGCACTCCCATCTTTTCTCTCTGTCCTTCTGTTTCCATGACCTTTGTGAAAATCAAACATGTTAAGATCCTCTCTCAACAGAAGATGGGTCAAACATTTATTAGGAGGGACTCAAGAACAGACACACAGGCTTTGTCACCAAATAAACCTCAGAACCTTCTGGGTGTTGGGTGAGATGAGCTGTGTGTTGCTATGACATGGAGAAACATTCCTGGGTTTTGCCCTCTGCCATCATTGTAGCCCCTGGATGTCTGTAGCACAGAGCTGTTAATTCATTCTTTGTGATGTCTACCCTACCAATAGTCCTGAGCAACAGCAGAAAACATCCCTCTCTGCCATCTCTGCAGAACAGCTCCCAGAGGAAAGGATGTGAGCTCCAAAACCTGGGCCCCTCTTCCCATGTTTTTAAATGGGTGTTTCCTTACTCCAGAGAAGTTCCTGAAAGCTTTAACTCAGGTGGTCAAAGGAGGACAGGCCTCAAATGCAAAAAAAATGGGCAAAATAGCAGGGAATAATTGAGGTTTCCACCTTTGCTCTGATTCTTACACTGGTGTGTAGTCAGAGCCCTGCAAAGTCGAGATGGTGTTATTTGAGGAGTACAGGAGAAATTACTGTAGGATTTAGGCCCCTTGTTTTGGAACTTTTCTGGTTATGAGAACAGCAGTCTGACATCCCCTTGAACATCATTTCACATGCACCACCTCTGCAGCGTTCAGGAGTAGTGCATGTCCTGCATCTGAGTTCAAATTGGATCTTGGGCATAAATAAAGGTCAAGAAGCCAAAGTTTGTGTCAAGATCTCAGTTTTCATCTCAATGTGCCTTGGAACAGAGACAATGCTTTGATTTAGCACTTTTGTTCCAGGTGTAGCAATCAGAACCTGCACAAACCACTTTTTGAGCATTTCTGTTCTCCATCATTACCTCGATTTGTTTCTATAGGATATTTAAGACAAAGCCCTTCATGAAGGGATGAGAAATCCTCTGTTCACACTCAATAGAAATGTCTGCCACAACTCTAACTTTTCTGAGTAGACAGCGGAGTCCTGTCAGCCTGATTAAGGACTTCTCTGATCAGCCTTTTTTCAATGTAAAGAAGAGTAGAATATGCTTTTTTAATGAAGAAAATTTTGAAAATCCCACCAAATCAAAGTGCAGTCACATACTCTGCTGATGAGGAGAGTGTAGGGACCTACATTGAGTGTAATTGTACACAGAGAAGGAAAAAAAGATTAGACATAGAACAAACAAACAAAGTAAGTGGTACTTCTTAAAGCTGAATCTTGGAATTGCAAAGAGTCAAAACTGCTTTGGAATTTGTCTCAGGTACAAAGAAACTAATTGGAATTTGAAGTACTATTTAATATGGAGAAGAGTGATCTCAAAAGCTGAGGGAGTGTCAAAGAGTTAAAAGTCATGAATTTGGCAAGAAAAAACATGTGTCAATGACAGAAAGTTTACAAGTTGACCATCTGAAAATATTTTGGGTTCAATTCAACAGATCAAAACAGCTTGTTTGACTTGAACTTTAAAAGAAATAAACAAACAAAAAATATGTTTGGAAGTGCAAAATGTTTCATTGTCTGAAGTGAACAGGCTTTCCTTCCACCCAGTTCGAATTTAATTGATTAGACTTTTGTGATTCCAAATCATTTCATGGCTTTGGGAGGACTGGGACATATGGTGTGTTTATTGCAAAGTGAGAAGCTCCTCTCATTGCTGAAAGTCAATGCAATCAATCCTTGGGCTGGAGGATAATGTTGTTACAGTGAAATCATAAAGTCTCACATTATTGTCCAAAGAACATGAGGGACAAGTATTTAAAAGCCTTGAAAGTCCATTTGGCCTGACAATACAGGCATCCGAATTTTGCACAGAAGGCCAGATCTTCTGTAGTTTAACATCACTGCCTAGAGGTTTGCATCACTGTGGGGATCCTGCCCTTTACTGAAAATATCCCAAAGCTTTGTGAAATTATATAATTCAGTGAAAAAACTAAAAACCAAACCTTAATTGTCAGCACGTGCCATGCAGGGGCTGTGTGTTGGTTTGGTGCCAGTGCACTTTTTCACCGGTTCTGAGTTTGGCAAATGCATTTCTACATGATAAATTAAAAAAAACCAAACCAAACCAAACCAAACCAAAACCCAAACGAAACCAAAAAAAACCCCCAACCAAACAAAACTCAAACCTCTCCTTTCTCCTACTCATCTTTGCTCTTCTCCCAGCTGTTATCACTGTTTATGGTCTGAGTGAGCAAAAATGCACCTCTTTACAGGTGTAGCTCACTGCTGTGTTTGCTGGTATAGAAAATATATAAATACATATAGAGCACCTGGCCAGGCACATAAACACAGCCCCGCCTCCTGTCAGCCTCTCCCTCCTTGCCTCGTTGTCTGGAGCTCTGTGTAAAATCTCTTCTGTTGGATTCCAAGGAGGGGGACTGATGTCCTGGCTCATGGTTCTGAGGTCCTGGGTTGTGGTCCTGTGTGAGCACTGTAGGATCTCAGAGCAGGGGGTCCCAGAACTTCCAAACGTGGCTGTTCCCTCCCTCTTGCCCTGGGAACCTGCCTGCTGGATTAACTGAGGGCACAGAACAGCAGGAATGTCATGGAGCAGTGGGAATGTCATGGCCAGGAACGTCATGGAGCAGCAGGAATGTCATGGGGCAGCAGGAATATCATGGGGCAGCAGGAATGTCACAGTGCAGTGGGAATGTAATGGAGCAGCAGGAATGTCACAGGGCAGCAGGAACATCATTGAACAGAAGCAATGTCCTGGAGCAGCAGGAATGTCACGGTCAGGAACATCATGGTGCAGCAGGAATATCATGGAGCAGCAGGAATGTCATGGAGCAGCAGGAATGTCATGGAGCAATAGGAATGTCATGGAGCAGCAGGAATGTCATGGTGAAACAGGAATGTCCTGGTGCAGCTGACTGTTCCACCTCTTGGGGCTGTGTGTGAAAGCAGACTTAGGAGAAGATTTTATTTTCAGCTGCAGCCTCGTGATGTGGCCCTTTTCCCGACTGGACTTGTGCCCAGTGGACAATCCCAGAGCATCCTGGTTGCCTGCCAGCCCCAGGTGCCAGAAGCTTGTCCCCACTTCCTCTCCCCTTACATGATGAAGTCTGCGGGGTCTCATCCAGTGTAAGGCAGAAAAGTTGCATCTTGTACGGTTTGGGGGCAGTGGAACCTTACAAAGGCCTCCAGATGTTATTGCAATAGCAATTAAAGATCTGCCACAACTAACTGAATGATGGGCAGTAAATTTAAAATCAGACCCTTCATATGGTTTTATAAAAATCTCACAGGCATCTGTGGCCTCATCAGAACCAGGCTGGAGCATCGTGCAGACTGTGGCTGTGGCATTCCACGTGCTCCTGAATTCAAGTCCTGCTGAGCCCAAGTGATGGTTCCAGGAAATTTTGCAGGATTTCTTCTCAGTGCTCAACTAGTCAGAAAGGAGTCACAGCACCAGACCTGACACAACTCAAGAAGCTTTTGGACAGTGCCCTCAAGGCACATGGTGTGACTCTTGGGATGGTCCTGTGCAGGGCCAGGAGTTGGACTCAATGATCCTTGTAGGACCTTTCCGGCTGGGGATATTCTGTGATTCTGAGTATCCAGTGGTTAAAGTCACTAACCTGTGTTCAGTTCCTAACTCCCATGGGAATTGTCCTTGTAAGTTTGGGAAAGACATTAAGGGTTTGTTGATGCTACTAAAATTAACTTGTTTTTTTACTTCAGCATTCCTGATGAACCTGTAGCTGCTGCGTGTTACACCAGTAAGGGCAAAACATGTTGGTTGCAGTCTGAGGTGCGTTTGCTGAAGTTGATTCAGTAGCACAGCTGAAGGTTTTGTTTGTTTGTTTTGTAACTATTATATAACTATATAAAAAAAATTTAATTGTTCTGAAGTATAAGAAGCATGCAGCTTTCTAAAGCTACTTTTCTACCTATGAAATGAGAATGATAGTAATTAAATTTCTCTTAATGACACCGTGGAGTACAGAGTAAAAAAATGAGACTCTATTTGTTGTGGGAGCCACTGTGGCAGATGAAGATAGCTCTGTAGCCAAGGTTCCCTGAATATATTCATGTATGGGCAAAAATATATTTAGACATTTGTCTCCACTGTGCATTTCACTCATCTGTGTCACAATAACTAAAAATAAAAACTAGGAAAAACTAGGTTTATTGCTTGCCACTCTTTTCCTAGCTGCAGAGTATGTGAAATAGAAGGTTTGCATGAGCAGAGCTGTAAATGATACTTGTAAACACAGACCTGGTAGATTCATGATGGATGTACACAGTGACCAAGTGGTCTTTGAGTAGTCTGACCAGGGCTTGAGAAAGGTGTGAACTCACTACCCCCTCACCTCCAGAGGGATACTAACAGTGTTTTTTCCTGATGGTATAGTAGATCACAATTACAGAATTGTGATCAGATAGAATTACAGAATCATGGAATGGTTTGGGTTGGAAGGCAACTTAAACATCATCTCATTCCAGCCTCCTGCCATGGGCAGGGACACCTTTCACTAGACCAAACTCCAACCTAGCCTTCACATATCTGTTTCTTTAAACCACAATATTGATCTTGCTAATAAACTTCATCAGACACTAATCTTCAATCACAGGTTTTTATTTGGTTTTGTATAAGACCATGTAGAATCAATTTCAGCTAAATAAGAATGTGACCATCTTAATTTTCATTAAGTGTTCACATGACCATTTGTGACCACAGAACAATGTGTATTGCCTCCCTTTGGTACCAAAGTGAAAATGCTGGAGGTGATCACAATAATGTCAATGAAGTTTCCTCGTAGATCTGCACCTCCAACACATGGTGATGGCTTAGACAAGACGTGAGTTCAAGAAAGAACATAAATGTATTTGATTCCTTTCAGTGAGTCATCATATCCAGAAACAAACCAATAACATGGGTAGGATTTTCCAAGTCTGATAAAGGTGCCAAATGTTACCAAATGTTGCCAAAAACGTTTCGGTGCCTTTGCAGATCTCAGAACTAATTACCAATGAGCTCTCTGGAAAGAGACATTGACTTTAAAGCCCCTATCCTTTGATGGCCTTTGAAAAATGGATCAGCATTTTTAAATGTTATAGATGTTTGAGGAGTATTTCTGAGATGAGTGCTCTGTGCATCCACCATCTGGACAAGTCCTGCTATTTTGTTGTCTGTCAAAGACGCAGCTTTCCTGGAATGTGGAACTGATAAAAAGTGGAATCCAGTATTATAGTCCCTGCACAGAGAAACTGTAGCACTAAGAGATTTAACATGTGAGGTTTGAGTGGAACTACCTTTGGCTGCTTATTTTGTTCTGAAAAAAAAAGGATGTTTCTTGGTTATTGGGTGGAATCACTGCAATATGTCCCAGCAAGTCCTCTCCTGCAATTTTCACAAAAAAATTGATAAGGGAAACATGGAAGTGGTTTCTAGTTGCTAAAGTATGTTAGTGGGGAAAGAACTCCCAACTTATAACCTGAAAAAAATGGACATAAAGAAGTGAATTACAAGTCTGAAGTGTGAAGTGGTCACAGTTTCACTGACCCCAAGGGCAGAGTGTCCTTGTTTCTCTTTCATACAGGTTACATGACATAACCAGAGGCTGTGATCCTGTGTTTTTCCTCATCTTTTATGGCTTTTCTATTGGTCATTGATTTATAATCTATCAGCCAGAAACATGAACCATAAAATGAATACAACTTATTAAAAAAGAATTCCTATTAATGAGCACCCATGCATTTTGTCAATATGCTGTTATCTATTTGTTGGGCTTCTAAGCACACAGCTGTGTATACCCTATACAGCATGTTTCAGGACCAATCCATCCCATAGTTAGTGGGAGTCTGTCTGTCTCCTTCTGGAGTCATGGAATTGGACTGATAAAGCTGTGAGAAACAGTGGGGAAACCTTTGGGAACACTTACTCAGAATTACTTAACGAGTCAGGATGAAAATACACAATCCCTCTGGTATTCCCTAATCCTTCATATTTTCAGTAATACAGTCTGTCAAGATACTGGAGACCAGAATTTGTCCTCTAAACACACTAAACCCCCAACAGTGGGGGCTGTCATCTCTTCACATTATTCATGTCAACGCTCTTTCCAACTTCTGGGAGTTGAAGGGTGAGATCACTCATGGCTCCTCCACCTTTTGGTCCCTAATACTCCCAGGCATGACTACATCCAAGATGGCACAGATTACCAGATTAGGAATCCAGTGTGAATGAGCTTCTGCATCCTTAGGCTAAACTCCACCTTCTGGTCCTTTCAAATGCACTGCCCCACATCGTTTCTGCTTTGAAGGCCTGGGAAGTCTGGGAATGTGTAGGAATTCAAATCTTGATGTGATGAACACATTCTTGATGTCTTTGCCCTTCCCCTTTACATCATCACTTTTCTTCTCAAGAATTGACATGTTCAGAATGCAATTTTTTGCCCCAGTATTCTCCCATTAAAATGGCAACTTTATGGCTGCCTGTCCCTCCTGTTTGAGCTTGACTGTCTGCTGCAATGTCTGACTGGTGGCTGACCCACTTTACACCCCTAAATCTTACAGCAGGGACTTCTGACGTCCCATTTGCTTGGCAACCATTAGTTGTGACTAAGCCATCAGAAAAGTGCAAGAGATAATGTGGCACAGCAAGAAAAATGCTGCTTTATATCTGAACCATCTGGGAACAAAGACCTCAACAGGCACAAATGAAAATTTTCTTTATAAAGAAACACACGGGTCACTCCAGTTATCATTCAAAATAGTGCCCTGAATAAGAAAATACAGCCACTGTGCCTTGCCAGGCTCAAAGAAAATGAGAAGAGCCAAGTAAAAATGAAGCTAATTGAGGAAGAGCACTGAAGAAACCCGGTACAAACAGAACAAAAAAAGAGGTGTAATTCTGCCATAAATAGATCATGCTAACTACCTATGTATGCTATTTATACAGAACAATGAAGGAAATTCATCCAAAAGCAAGCAATCATAAAAGCTAGCAACATTTTCATTCAAAACAGACTAAGGCTTGTCTTCATGTTAAGCCCATTATGCTGCAAAAGTGTAATTAAGTGAATTTCAGCAACTCTATACCTCTACATTTTCTTTTTTGGTCTGGGGCTGTTTAATAAACCAGCATCATTGCAACTGTTTCTTGTTTTTATAAACACAAAGCCAGACCACTAAAGGAGAAACTATTCCTTAGAAACCATTTTCCAGCCTCGAGTTTTACCTGCAAATTCACTTTTCCAGGATTTACTCTGGGTGTAGGAAGGGGTGGGCTCCTTTTCGTTGTTGTTGTTGTTGTTTCCCAGTGTATAGAAGGAGATACCTGGAGCTTCAGTTTTATGCCATACTGGCAAAGGAGTGAGGTGAAACAGATATAGTTGCTTAACTCCCGTGTTTCCAAAGGGAGTACAAATGTTCTTCATGTTCTCTGAAGATTTGTATTATTAATAATGATTCTTCCATCCTATTTTTCCCTCAGAGTGATTGTAAGAGAGGTGGGTGAAAAACACCGGGGATCCTGTTCTCACATTCCAACCCTGGGATCAAACAGAGGTTTCACCTCCTAAGGTGATTCCATCTTCCAGTCAAAAGCTGCGTTGTCTGGGGAGATCACAACCCAAGTGGTGGACTGTAGAAGTTCCTCTCAGTGCTGGCAGGTCTTCAGATTTCTCATCCAGGCTTTTTATTTTCATTTTTTTTTGCACTGCCTTCATTTGGCTCCAGTTGGCACACCAACAAATCAGAGGCATCGAGTTTCTCCTCCCAAATCTCAATAACTATAAGGACTGTATTTAATGAAGTGACTCCCACCCCAGCAGAGTGAGACTGCTTTGACTACATTATTATGATAATCAACAACTAAGTTGGCATTTGCCAGCCATAACCACAGATGTCTCCTTTGAAGTGTGGGAGAAACAGCACTAATGTCAAATACCACAGTGTGGGAACACTTGGCACATGACACCAGGATAAGAAAATGGAGCATTTGGCCACACTCCTGGAAGATACTGTGATTGAAGTGCCATAAATACATAATTAGGAGAATCCTTGCACCAACAAGCTCTGCACCAACTTTACTGTGAAACTCTTGGGGGAAATCACAGCACTTTTCATTGTTCTTCAGTTCCTCTGCCATGGAGGTATCTGGGACAAACACAGCTCTGACTCTGATTTTAGGAAGGCTGCTGAGAGGCCCCTCTCTATCTTTGATCTCTGCATGTACAATAAGCAGAGCCTCCACAGCAGTGCCTTTGAGCCATGAACCCCCTCTAAATCACAGCCCACTAGTGGTGTTCCTATTTGGCCTGTGCGTGTCTTCCTCAGTTCCAGTACAGTAAGTTCAATCAGCTTGGAGCTGAGCTGCAGCACGGCCATTCATCAAAAACCCTATAAAATTGAGTGCCAGGAATTTATAAATACATAATGCAAATATGAGCTGTGGGAGCTTTTTCTGTAAACACTCCATCTCAGAGATGCTTCATGTCTCCCCGAGCACCAGAACTTCACCACGTAGGATGGATTTCAATCTGCCTCAACACTATTGCCTTGCCTTGTGCCTCTTTTCAGCCCAAAGTCATGAAAGGCAGGGAGGAAGAAAAGTATCATTCCCACAAAAGTCTACTCATTTTTTTTCCATGGGACAAGCAGATCCCACAGGTCTGTGACCAAGGTGCTGTTTCTGGAATAATGACACAGGACTGGATCCCTCCTACCAACATGTCAACAGCCTGGCCGTGAAACACCAGAACTTCAGAGTAACTCCAAAGTCCACCAAAGTAAGCAGGAATATCTCCATTGACTTCACCTGTTTTGGTCTGTGGGGTTCTAGTATCTTTGCTTTCAGATTGGGCAAAAATAAATAGCAATTTTTTGTTTTCTCTGAAGGAAGGGTCTCTCTGTTTATGCTTTTTTTTATGTGAAAACCCTCTTTTCCTCTCCTTCACTGCTATCCTGTGTTAGAGTTCCCATTCTTAGCTGTCACAGGGGAAAGTCTGACATTGGAAAGTTTTCCCATTGGTTCCATCTCCTTCAGAAACCACTTGACTTGGCCTCCTGAAATGTTGCTGGGTGATTATTTTGGAGAAGGCTGAAAATGGAGATCACTTGCTTTGCCTTCCAGGACTGACCTGCAGAGGACTTCCCCAGTGAATTAATTTGCTTTCATATACTCTGCAATGCTTTGTTTTGTCTTGTCTTATCCAGACTACACTGTGATGGCATAAGCACATGTTGGTCTCTGACTCAAAAAAGTCTTGTAAAGTGGAGAGAGGAGTTTTCTTGTAGGTGTTTGTTTTTGTTTTTTTTTTTTTTTTCCTTTTGCTTTTAGTTTGGAATGTAAGCACATCTCAGTAATTCATAAAGCACAGGAGATACTCACTGTACACTAAGTAAGTGGAGTTAGAGTTTAATTTTTCATGTTTAAGTGCTGCTGCAGAGCACAACACTGCCCATGCAGTTGACAAGGCTCCCACCTCCAGCATTTGGACTCCATTTTAAACTTATAAATCATAGGCTAAGCATAGTGCTTGTTTGCATCTGTTAAATGTTTCCTTCTCGTTTGTTCTTATCAACATGCACTAATGATATACACATATGTCAGGCAAGACAGTAAATATGCAGCAGTTTCAAGGAAAAGCTCAGTGCCATAATCTCTGCTGATTAATGTGCAAATGTGCATAAAAGCTCGAGCTGTGATAACCTCTGGCATAGTCTGGAGGAAAGAACACAGCAGATAAAGGTGCTCCTATGAAAAATGGGACAGCAAAACTTATGTGCCACCCAGCCTCCATTTCAGGGGCTCCAGACAGTTGTGCTCCCTAGTCCTGCTCATTCCCAGGTGTATTTTGCTCAGTCTGAGAGGCAGGAAATTGCATTTTCATCTTTATTCTTCCGCCAGCTGTAGGTTCGAAGGCTATAGCAACAAATCCACTCAGGACAGGAATCTCCTGCCACTGGGCTCATCAGTCATTTTACCTCTGTGCTTCCACTTTCCATGGTTGCACCATGTGGAGGAGGAGTCTTGGCCACAGGATGCAAAGGTGAGAAGCAGCTTTACACTGTGCTGCTGGAGCTAAAACCACTGAGAGCAGGGTTAGATTGGATAATGGGAAGAAATTCTTCCCTGTGAGGGTGGGCAGGCCCTGGCACAGGTTGGGCAGAGAAGCTGTGGCTGCCCCATCCCTGGAAGTGTCCAAGGCCAGGTTGGATGGGGCTCTGAGCACCCTGGGCTGGTGGGAGGTGTCCGTGCCCATGGCAGGGGGTTTGTAATGCGATGACCTTTAAGGTCCCTTCCACCCCAAACCATTCTATGATTCCGTGATTAAGAAATGGAAAAGATCCTCACGTGTGTTCCTGAGGCTGAATGGTGCAACTCAGAGTAAGAGATCCTAAGATTCAGAAAAACATATAAATGACCTGTTCCACAAATTTATGTTTATTTTCCAGCCAAATCCTCCAACTAAAACAACCTGGCTACAGACTGATACCTGTACTTAAAACCTCTCTTTCTAAGTGGTGGTGTCATGAGGAAAAAATGAAGATATGAGCCAAAAAAACCCTGATAATCACTGTAAATATTTCCTGATGCCTCTCAACACAGGGGCCAGGGTAGTAAAAATCATTTGCCTTGTAACCACTCCAGGACAGATAAGGGTGTTACTCAGGTGCTCACCCACTGGTGTGTGTTTCCATTTGACACGCCCAAAGGAATTCTGCAAAGCCACACTGCTCCAGAAGAGCATGGGCTTTTGACAAGTTAGAACCAACTTTGCAGGGATGCTTCAGGAATTTCAAATTGCTCTTAAGACATTCAGGAAAGTGAATTTGTTCCTGAAAGTGAGTTTGTTCCTGAATGTCTATGAAAAGGAATCCCAGTGAGGCTGCAATGAGCAGCTTCTTATCTGTTCTTCTTGCTTTACTTTTCCATGGTATATGGCATTTACAAAGTATTTCACATGAGAAAAGTCATAGTTCATGCTTTCCACATCTTGCCATGTTGGTTTCCTCTGCTGATAATTAGCTCAAGCTGCTGGAAGAGATTTTTATCCCTCTTAATGTGACAGTGAAGCAGGATGAGAACTGCTTGACTGAAGCATCAGGCAGGCACAGGATGTGCTTCTAACAGTGACAGGTTTCTTAGAAAACATGCAGTTTTCACCACAGGAGGCCACTGACAGCAGGATAGATGAACAGATATGTTTTGCAGGGAGGAGTCTGTGAGCAAGAGAATGATGATCTCTTAATTTCTACTTATGACTCTGTGGGAGTTTCTTGACTGGATCTTTTACTCTCTGAGGGCACCAGGGCCACTACAAGAGGGGAGAGAGGTGTGTCTCATGAACAAGAATGTGTTTGTAAATTTATGGTTAATAGATGGCACAACTTGCACAGAGATACTGGGATATGTTATTTCCAGTTATGCATGAATGTCTATTTCTGAATTCATTCTTTGTAAACTCACTGGAAAGCAATTAATAAAAAAGAAAAAGAAATAAAAACATTCTGACCAAAACAATCACCTTAAGTTTGCTGGATTTCCTAAATGTTTTTTTTTCCCTTTACTTATTTAGGTATCATTGTATAAAAACCCCTCAGAATATTACACTGATTCTGTACCCATGCTGTGTATGGGCAGAAATCTAGGTTTGCCAGCCTGACAGAGAATGTATTTAGCCCTGGATCTGTCTGTACTACTAAAATAGTTATTGAGAACTGGCAAACAAAATATGTAATGATGGTTTCATAGCTTCCATGAAAAACTGTGTGCAACCATGTATAATTGCAATTACCAAAAACGTCCTCTGTTTACATGACACCTCAGCAGATCTGCTGGATTCTCTGCAGCCTCTATACATGCAGTGCCATGAAATGCAAACACTTGCATCTTCCTAAAGAGCCATCAGCAAACACACTGGGGAAGGCTGTGTGTGGAGGGAGATACCAGCCAAGAATATCATGCCCTGGGTTTGTAAGGAAGAGCTCAGAATCTTTTATGTCTACATGTACTAGGGCTAACTGGTTGCATCCTAAGAACAAAAAAATCCAATAGGAATCTCCAACATACTTCAAAATTCGTCACAAACTGAAATAGTCTTTCAGGAAAGGTAAAACTGGGATGAGGATGGCATTTTACCCACAATCACAGGTAACAGCACTCACAGTAAGTATCCCATCCTTGCAGAAAGCCAACAAGCTCTCTCATAGAAGTCTAGCACATAGCAGGTGTTGAAAATGGAAATGCAATTTCCCAGCTAGGCAGCCATCCAATATTTATGAGCCAAGTCTGTGGAAATAGCAAACTGCCAATAGGGACAGCATAATTTAGCGGAAAATCAAGGAAGTTTTCCACTTGGAGAAAAACTGTCCTTCACCTTGTGTCTGATCCTACTCCTCCTGGTGTCTGAATGTATTGTCTGGGGCTGAGGGAATCACACAAGGTGCTAACACAAAGCCATGAGTATCCTCACAGCTACAGCTCGTCACAGCTGTGCAGGCATTGGGCAGAGCCAAGGGATGA
Organism: Formicarius rufipectus; assembly: GCA_013399695.1. Classification (NCBI taxonomy): domain Eukaryota; kingdom Metazoa; phylum Chordata; class Aves; order Passeriformes; family Formicariidae; genus Formicarius; species Formicarius rufipectus. Next base: position 540,789 of record VXAU01003997.1, read on the forward strand.
AGGGATGAGAAACAGGAAAAAACTCACAGGTACCTGACAGGAGAAACAGCCTCCTGACTTGCAGCAGCACCTCTCCTACTTCCCAGGCTCTGATTTAGACTCAGATTAAATGCAGCCTCCTGTTGAATTTCTATTTTCTTATGACAACATCACAGCCTCGTAGGATACGCTCAGAAACTTCTGCCACGCTGGGTGGAAATCTGTCGTGAGCAGCAAAAGCTGCTCTGAGATTTCTGGAGTGTGGAAGTGTGACCCTTGGACTTTGGGAATGAGGTCAGAACCAGAATTGCCTAACCAGAATGGCTCTGGAGAGGCAGGTCTCCAACAAACCTCCCTCCCAGTTGGAATCTGAAGGCACTTGGATTTTCTCTCTAGTTATGAGGGGGAAGAATTGATAATTGCCAGACAGAGGGATCTGTGCCTGTCAACACTCCTAACTCAAAAGTCAACTCCCAAACTTGCCTGAGAATTTCCTGTCTCCCTCTGATAAGGCTCCTGTCTGCTTTTGGCAGGCTATCGACACTGAACTGCCAAACTATGCATAACAAGCCATGTTTCATGGGTATTTGCACAAATTTGGACACTGCTGGCACCACCACACATGGCCCAGCTATCACTGGATCAATGCAGAGCATTAAGGTGTGGAGAACTGAATGAACATGTCAAAAATATTAATATACGCAATGAATTCCCCTTTTTCCTTCTGTCTGAATCTCCCTCTGTTAGAAGACTAGGAAGAAGGCTTGAGCTCAGGGAAAGCTCCTGGAAAAATAGGCTGTAAGTTCAGTCTATGTGGTGAAAGAGCCCATCACTGAGTCTCTGTAAGGAGTGAACATCAGCTTTTAGTTTTAAGTGACTTATGACCTCCCTGCCACCACCCCAGTGTGTTTGTTATTCAGGCAGTAGTGCCAAATAACCTCCATCAAGGGACTGCTTTTTCTGAGCTGGAACTAATTCCTGGGCAGTTTGTTGTAAGCACTTGGTCAGAGTCATTGCAAGGCACTTTGGAGCCTGTTTTGGCAACCCTTCAGCCTCCCTTTCCTCTGCTTTGAGCTCCTTCCAACTGCTGCCAGCCAAGACTCCTGCATCCCCAAAGCTCTGTTGGCCCTCCTTTTGGAGAAGGATAAAGCCACATGTCCCTTTTGGTGCCTCTCTGAAGGCTCTGATCACCTTATTCCTTGCTTGGCTGTGTTTGTACTGCTTAAATGACAGGTTTTCCTGCTGGATGTATGGGATGGGTTTGGTCCATCCTCTTCAGGACACCCCACTTTCGAGAAGTCCCCATACAGACACTCATTTTTATGAATTTACAATAACTGGTCTTATCTCAAATCCTCCAATTCCTTTTAAAGTGCATGAATTAGAAGGAATGATTATGGAAAGCAAACTAAAGATGTATACTGAACGCTGGGGAGATGATTCTAATAGGCAATTCTTTTCCTGTTCATGAAAAAATGTTTCTGTTGTCTCAAATTATACTTATTAATTTTTATTTTCTTTAAAGGAGATGCATCCCCTGTAACCTACATAGGTCAACATAAAAGGCATTTTTATACCTAAAAATCAATGTGGGTTGTATCAACAAGTCCACAAAATTTATACTGTGGTGCTCTAGAGATGGAGGCCAAAGAAAACTTTGCACCTGATCCATGAAAGATGAAGTCTGTTCCAGATAAAATCCCTTAAAACCTTTCTGTTCATCTGAGTGAATCTCAAGAGCTGAATGTATAAAAGTGTAAAGAAACCAGCCTGCCCCAAAACTAAAAGAAGCAAGAAAGAATGAATGAATAAACAACTGAATGAATGACAGAAGGCTGAGCTGGGTTTTAGCAATGCATTATTAATAAGAGCCAATGGAGAGGTATTTAAATATGCAGTACTTGGGTTCTAGCAATGCATTACTAATTACAGCTCGAGAAATCTTCCTTTAAGTATTCACTCAAACTGCTTTGGATGACAATTAATCTGTGTGGGTCTGACATTGGCAGACCACTACCTGACAAATTCTCACCCCAAAATATTTGTAATGCAGGAGTTCAACTTGAAAATCCATGTCCTAATGAGTCAATCCTAGTAGAACATAGGGATTAAAAAAAACATGTGGTAAAGTTAATCCAATTTTTGTTAAGAATATTGGGATTTTTCTGTGGTGAGCACTAGCTGTCTGTCAGCTGGTATCTTCAGCCCGTGCCTTGAAGACTCTCACCCAGTTCTATGGGAAACTTAGCTGGACTTTGATAAAGTCCTATGAAAAGCTCTCAATAATATATTAACATATGTATCAACTTGGATATGATACATTGGGTAGTACCTTTCCCTTTGGGAAAAAAAATCACATACCCATGCCCAGTGAGAAAGGCCGCATTTTTCAGATGCACACCCTTCTCCAATCAGGTGATAAAAGGAATTTACTCACTTCAAGCTCAGTGCTACTGCAAGTTTGTACTTGCTGTGGGTGAAAGGGCCTGAAAGCTTCAGTCCTAGTTTTCCCCAGTAGCACAAGCAGGAACCCTCAGGGGCTGCTGATCCCTCTGAAACAGCTGTACTGATCAGGAAGTCAGACAAATATATTTCTTTTCCAGTACCAGGGCCCCACTAAAATCTTTGAATTCCCTGGTTTTACAGAGGCTCTAAATAAGACAGCTGTACAAGCTGGGCTGTCTGCTGAAGATCACAGTTCAGGCTGTGAATGACTGCTTCCCTCACTGCAATGTGCAATCAATGAAATTAAACAAGACAACAGATAGACCTCATTCATGAACTAGAAGAGAAAGTTATCTTCCAATTATTTGAGGGGAAATAACCACCAGGAAACAAAAAGAATGAAGAAGTGGCTGTTCTTCCAGAATTTCCCAACACAGAGATGGTCTGGACTGACTCCCAGTTGCTTCTAAGAAATTGTTGAAGGATTAGATATGTCAAAAATATCACAAAATAAACACGAAAATATTTATTGGCACACAAATATTCTTTTGTCATATAGTTATTGCTTTAGAATTGGGGTTGTCCAGCCTGGAGAAGAGAAGACTTTGGGGGGACCTCACTGTGGCCTCTCAGTGCCTGAAGGAGCCCACAGGGAAGATGGAGAGAGACTATTTCCAAGGGCCTGGAGGGACAGGACAAGGGGGAATGGCTTCAGAGTGACAGAGAGCAGGGTTAGATTGGATATTGGGAAGAAATTGTTCCCTGTGAGGGTGGGCAGGCCCTGGCACAGGTTGGGCAGAGAAGCTGTGGCTGCCCCATCCCTTTTGTGTCCAAGGCGAGGTTGGATGGGGCTCTGAGCACCCTGGGCTGGTGGAAGGTGTCCCCGCCCATGGCAGAAGTGTTGGAACGAGATGATCTTTAAGGTCTTTTCCAACCCAAACTATTCTATGCTTCTATAATGTTATGATTATTGCTTTATCCTACAACTCCCCCCTATGCACTCCCACTATGCCTTTCTAGCCTGCTCTGTTAAGAAAAAAAATTTTGCAGGATCACCTTGCCTTATAATCCCTCCCAGCAACTTCTAAATAGGCAAGTTTATTTTAAGCAAGTCACCAAGAGGTGCAAAATTGTGAAAAACACCAAGTTCCTACAAGTTTCATGATATCTGGTGGAAAAAGACACTCAGGTTTGTCTGTCTCACTCAGTAGCTTTTAGACTGCACAGTCAGAGCTCTCAACTAGCTAAAGTTCATTTAGGGAGTCAGAGAGCATGGGAAAGGGAGAAAACAACGTGCAGGTGCTCACAGGACAGAAGGAGGAAGCTGAATGAAAAGGAGTGAAGCTCAGGGAAGGAGGGCAGACCAGGGATAACAACCCAAACTTCATCCAAGGAACTACCAACAAGCAACTAGTTGCAGTTTAGTTGCTGCTACTTGGAAAACAATTTATGTTTAACTCGAATCCAGACACTCTTATCATGCACACACTGGCATGCTGATAAATTCAAGCTTGCTTTAAAATCACACTTCAGGCTTGAAGTTTGGGATTTCTTTGTTGTTGGGGTTTTACAATAATTTTTTTCTTACATGAACAAAAATTTTATTGCAATAGAATTAGATTTTGCCAGGAACAAAAGGTTGAAGAAAAGTTGACACAATTTTTAGTGTGGAGGAGTAACTCTGTGGTGAAGACACAAGTGTGTACAAACATCTAGGAGGGAACACAGGGTGACTAAAAGCCTTCAGTGGAATGGGAAGACAAGTAAGCAAAAGTGCTAAATCATCATCTGATTATGCTGGTGGAGATGCAGGGCATAATTCTGATACAGCCACGGTTTTTCTCTGCCTCTGAACAGTTTTTTTGGGGGAAAAAAAACCAAAACAAACCTTGATTTGGACTATTAAAGATGGTTTCAATTTCTGCCTTTTTGAAAGCGGAATGCGGTGATGCTTTTCCCCTTAATTCCTTTTTCTGTCTGAGTTCTGTCTAATTATCAGGGCACAGTGCAATGTAAAAGGAGAAAAATGAGGAAAATGAGATTATATGAAAAGCATGAAGAGCAGAGAGAAAATTATGAGAAAATAGAGACGCCAAAGGTCCTCAAAGACCCTAACCTTTCTTGAAGTCAAGTAGAAGGGATTCAAACAAGAGTTTGTCTGCTCATAGAAATAAGGAATGCATTGAAAAAGGACATGAGCAACAATAATTGTGTCATTTCTCTCTTGGGACCTTGGTCAAAGGTCACAGATTTGTTTCATGCCATGGAATTAGGAGAGGAAGAGCAAGACAGTGACTAGACTGTGGTAAGGAAATTTGGTAAGGTATCAGCATAGCATAAAATAAAAATAAAGAAATAAATAAATGGGACAAAACTTTTTTTACACAATATATTTAAGGATTTTTCTAACAGGAAATTTCAGGGGAGCTTGTGGCCCCTGTTTATTCAGATGGTGCTGGGGCACAGAGGCATCAAACTGAGGAACAAAAAGAATACTGCTAAATCCTGCTCTATGTTTAGTTGGAAGGTGGGAGGGGGAACTAGTGGAAAGTTGCCAGGTTTCACAGCAGAAACAAAACAAATTGCATGTTTTGGAGGAAGAGCAGGAGACAGCCACAGCTGATGGGTTACCAAACCACAAGCCCATAGGAACATGCAGACACAGAAGATAATTGAGGACTACAAGCAAAATTTGACAAAAGGCAATCAGAGCCAACTTGTAAAAGAAGCATAAAGGATTGCATTATGCATGGAAAAACAGTATCAGTTTATGCAGCTCCAGCTTTTGGAAAGATTTCTGTTGCAACTAAGAAGCAAAATTGTTCTGCATAGGATGGCAAAAGAGGGCTAAGGGTATTCATCAAGAAATTTGGTGTGTGAGCATTCTGTGTGGCTGGAGAAAAGAATCATTGGTTGGAACTGCTGGATAAGTTTATGGATATATATTAGAGCCATGGAATAGTTTGGGTTGGAAGGGACTTTAAAGATCATCTTGTTTCACCCCAAGCTATGGGCAGGGACACCTTCCACCTGCCCAGGGTGCTCAGAGCCCCATCCAACCTGGCGTGGGACACTCCCAGGGATGGGGCAGCCACAGCTTCTCTGCCCAACCTGTGCCAAGGCCAAACCACCCTCACAGGGAACAATTTCTTCCCAATATCCAATCTAACCCTGCTCTCTGTCACTCTGAAGCCTTTCCCCCTTGTCCTGTCCCTCCAGCCCCTTGGAAATAGTATCATTTCCTTGAATCCAAACTAAAACTTTCTGACTTGCAGATTTTGCTCTTGTACCCAAGTGAAACTTGAAATGATGGGAAAGCATCAAGGAATGTTACGGTCTTAAGGGAAAGCGTTTAACTCCAAAATTGCCCCAAGTTTAAGTTCAGAGCTACTCTGGGGTGCTCCTTTCAGAGAAGTAGGTATACAGAAATGGAAAGCATGAGACAGAGACGCTCCAAGGAGTGTAGAGGATGGAAACACAAGCAAAATATGCCTTTTTTATTAAAAAAGGAGTTCTTGCCACCAAAGATGGCGAGTTCACAGAACTCAGATGTGGGCCAAGGTGGACACATGCTCCCTATTTGTATTTTTCAGATCTGCATTACCAGTCTCATTATTATGCAGCAGGTTTGTAGTTTGCTCTAATGCCCTTCAGTGGAAAGTTTAAAACAAGAATACCTGCTTCTGCAGTCATAAGATTAAAGCCAAAGCTGATGTGAATTCTCATAACTGAAATGTTCAAAAAAATAAAATAAAAAAAAATCTACCCAGTTAAGGAACCAGAAATCTTCAGCCTTGTTCTGTGTGTCAGTGCACACATAGATTATATATGCATATATATGCATGTGTAAACATAAATATTTATAATACATATATATTTATATGACATATAAACGAGCAATTTCCACTCTCTACAGCAGCAGACATCATCCTGAGGCTGAACAGCTCTGTGATGGTTTTTGTGCTTCTGATTTCCCACTCAAAGATTTACAAGTGCTGTATTTCCATTTCAAACTGTTGTAAGATCAAGATACAAATTAACTGCCAATAATAAATTCTATTTAATATGAAAACATTATGGCAGAGCTAATGGGCTTGAAGTGAAATGTAGGTTGCAGCATTAAATGCAGTGCAGGAAAGACCAAGGCAGAGAATTTACTGTGTCATAACAGGTAAAATGTCAAAATAATTTCCTTCACGTTTCCGTGCAGAACTGTGTAATTTTCAAGATGGTTGAACAATTAAGAGACAAAAAGATACAGAGAAAAAGAAAGAAAGAAAAAGTCTTGCAAAATGGTTTCTCTTTAGTGTAATTTAGCCTTGGTTGGGAATATGTTTTGATATTGATCATTGGCAAAGCTGGGCTGGTGATGACCAAACTTGACACCTGGCTCTCCTCATACTAATCTTTCCAGATGGGAGAGTTTACTTTGGTTCCCATCTGTTCCTTTTCAGTAAGAAAAAGGAAGGAAAACCCAAAATTGCTAAAACATTTTATGGCTTTTAAAAGTATATTTGAGGTTCTTTTCAAGTCCTTTATTCTGTACCACATTCCTGTGGAAGGCTGGTGATGGCACCTATGATTATTTACCTCAGATCAAAGGTAGAAGGCCAGTTTCAAATTTCATATTTAGCCTGAGATAATTTATCTGGATGAAATACATGGGTGGAAAAACCGAAAGGGTTGGAGTCACCTCATCAGCACCTACTTGCAAAAGCAGTGGAGAAAACAAGCAAGGAAGCAAGCAAACAAGGGGAGCATCAGACTTGTGATTAGATAACTTTTGATGCCATCTCACAGCAGAATTTCAGATGAAACTTTGCTAGCTCAGATCAGGCAAACTGTTTCTACATTAAGAGAACTTTTGGTTTGTTTGTTTATTTGTGCAGAAACAACCCCTCTCATTTCCCTGGTTGCTTGTAGTAGTTTCTCTGTTGAGTTCTCAGGTCTTGACTCTGGCCTAAATTTTCACTGTCTTGAGATGAACTTATTCCCTAGGGGTCCATTAGGCTCCTTCCATGTAAGTGGGGTCAGAAATAGGCCTCTGCTAAGCTAGTTATCTCCAGAGCTGGCAACTGCCTCTCCAAGAAAATTTAGCAGGAGGAAAATAGAAGCTGATGGATGGGAAAAGACAGAAAAAAACTCCCAAAGTGAAATCCACCAATGGAAATCTGCCAGGTAACCAGGAAATAATTTTGGATGTGACTTTGTAGTCTGTAAGTTTCCATGTGTTGCTAAAAAATATCAGTTAATCAGTAAAAACATTCAGAAAGCAATTAGAATAAACAATTCTCCCTAGATAGCCATAAATATTTAGGCATGTTTGTGAATAAAAATTATGATAATAACATTTATGGACCTGGCTGAAGGAAGGTTGTGGTGCCCATGTGTATCCTGCTCTTGTGAGACCCTGCCTGGAGTATTGGATCCTGTTCTGGTGCACCCAAAATAAGAAGGAAGCAAGTCCAGAGGAGTTGCTAAGGGGACTGGAGCACTTCCCCTAGAAAGACAGGCTGAGAAAGTTGGGGCTGTTCATCCTGGAGAAGAGAAAGTTGTGTGGAGACCTCACAGCACCTCCCAGTATCTGGAGGGGCCTCCAGGGAAACTGGAGAAGGACTTGTCATCAGGAACTGTAGTGAGAGGAAAAGGGGGAATGGCTTCAAACCGAAAGATGGGAAGTTTAGGTTAGATACAAAGAAGAAATCATTTACTGTGAGGGTGATGAGGCACTGGAACAGGTTGACACCAGAGCTGTGGGTGCCCCATCACTAAAAGTGCTCAAGGCCACGTTGGATGGGGTTCTGAGTAGCCTGGGATAGTGGAAGGTGTCCCTATCCTCAGCAGGAGAACTGGAATGGGATGATCTTTAATGTCCCTTCCAACTCATGCCATTCTATGATTCTATGAGAGCAGGAAGTTAATCAAACCTTTCTCTACAGAAGAGTTCCTGTAGAGGACCAAGAAAATGTCTGATTCTAATCATCCCAAAAGATCATGTTGTCCTGAGGGAACTGGAAAAAGGCTATAGCTTAGTTCATGTGCCCCACCAAGCAGTCTGATCACCTGAGAGGACCCTCAACATGTTTACATTCACCTGGCAGAGAAGGGACCACTTTACACAGCAGGATGCCTTAACCTCAACCTACAGTGCGTTTGGGCAAATTGTTCTTGGAGATCTCTGCAACATCATCCAAGAAGAAATAAGGCTACTTATCCAGGTGCAGTTCTGTTTGTAGCTTGGAGGATCTGGAGACTCTCCGTGAGCAAAGGTGCAGGCATGTCAGTTTGTATCAGCGACAGTCTGGAACCCTGTCTGGGGTGTTGCCAGGCTACAGATACCTCAGTTATCTTTGGGAGGTGGCACTAAGACTTTCACAGGACCACAGAATCATTAAGGTTGGAAAGATCTCCAAGATCATCAAGTCCAACCTGTGACCGATGATCCCCATGTCAACTAGACCAGAGCACTGAGTGCCACATCCAGCCATGAAATGGGGATTCCACCACCTCCCTGGGCAGCACCCTCCAGTGCCCAACCACCCTTTCAATGAAGAAATTCTTCCTGATGCCCAACCTCAACCTTTCCCTCTTGCAACTTGAGGCTATTTCCTCTTATCCAGTCACCTGGGAGAAGAGACTGACCCTCACCTGGCTACCACCTCCTGTCAGGGAGGTGTAAAAAGTGCTAAGGTCACCCCTGAGTCTCCTTTTCTCCAGGCTAAACATCCCCAGCTCCCTCAGTTGCTCCTCATGGGACTTGTGCTCCAGACCCTTCCCCAGCTCCATTGCCCTTCTCTGGACATGCTACGGTCTCTAAATGTCTTTCTCAAAGTGAGAGGCCCAGAATGGACACAGCACTTGAGGTGCAGCCCCACCAGTGTAACCTCTTTATTTTGAGAAAGGGCTCTTCTCCAAGAACAAGTTATTTATTCAGATATTTCTGTTATTCTCAACAATGATACCTTTTATTTTCACTTCTTCCTCAAGGAATGCCATCACAAAAAATGACTTCAAAAGCAAAATTGGAACCAAACTGCTCCTCTAAAAAGGTCTATTGCCAGCTGTCCTACTGCCCCCCCAGGACTGTGTTGTTGCTACCAAACTGTACATGGGAAAGCACTCAATGCCACAGCAGTGAATGGCACTCAGGTTGGATGGTAGGAAAATTTTAAGTGGAGTCATGGAAGGCCAGTCACTTGATGAATTTAAAATTAGACATGACAGAGCTTTGAAGAATATGCTCTCTGCTTGGCTGGGATCTTGGAACCACAAACCATATTAGGAGATATTAGATTGCACTGGATAGATTTTGGTGGTTTTTAATCTCCAGCCCCGAGGAATTTCACTTTACCTTCCAAGCCCAACAGCTTTCAGAGTTTTTTGGGGAGGGGGGAAACAGTTTCATGCCCTTGGTTGTTCCGGGTGAACAGACTTCACTGGCTTTGTCCTTGCAGCTCCAAGTACCAGTTCCCTGGGCTGTGGATGGCTGGTGTCTCTACCAGCCAACACATGGGTCAACAAGGACACTGAATTTGGAGTGAGGGGGAAGCCTGCCAGGATTTTAAGCTTTGATGTCCTGGGAGACTTAGTTGAGATTTAGCAGAACAAACAGGGGAATGCTTTGTTTCTGAGGAACTGACTAATTCCATCTAAAATAAAGACAAAGGATTTGTTGCAGTTTTGCCAATCAAATACACCAGTAATCTAATATAGGCATATTTTCTCCCCCTCTCTGATTTTGGATCTCTGGTTCTGGATACCCATTCATCACCTGGAAAAAAAACCCCAACATACAAACACCAAAGATGCAAATTCAAGGTTCCAGCCTCACTAATTTTAGTAGGATTTCCTGGGTGCAGCTGAGGGCAGAATGTGGCCTGTGGGCAGGTGGGTTTCCATGTTTGCTCAGCTGGGGACTCCTGGTTCTGTGTCAGTCACAAATAAATGCACTGGGCTCAGTGGACGTGCTGTGTAAAACCAGAGACTGAGTCAGGAAAGGCACAATCTGAACTGGAGATGCAGAGAAGGATGAGGGTAAACAAATGAACTCACCAAGGAACAACTAAATCAAGATTTGCTTCATCGTGGTTCAAAGGACAGCAAACACTGAAAACTCATCGGCTTTTATTTCAGGGGAATGAGGCAAATGAGAGCAACCTCTGACAAAAATGTAAAATTAACAGGAGGATTTCTCAGTAGAGGAAAGACAGGGAAAAATCAAACAAACAAACAAACAGAAAAATCACTGGACTTTAAAAACATTTCTGTTTCCCCAAAATGCAACCTCTTCCAAGGGAGACCACTCCCTCTCCTAGCAGATGTGAAAAGCAGCTTTAGATTCCCAGGGCAAGATTTAATTCTGTGACCCTTTTGTTGGTTTTTGTTCTGTTTTCTTTTCTTAAAACAACAATAACAACAACAAATGCTCCACCTGAAACTCATCTCAGGGTAGTATTTAGAGTGTTTTGCTTTTCACAGAGCCTGTTAAAATTACTCTTTCAAAAAAAACCCCCAAACATAGCTCTTGAGTGTTTCAAACTCATAAAGGCAGTTTGAACATAGAAATGGCACCCCTCTGCAGAAATAAAAAAAAATCTCTGCCCGAATTTCTTCATGAATAGCTTTTTGTATTTATTAATGTATCCATTAATAAATGGATTCAACACTTTGTTCTAAGTATATAAAGAGCCCATCTAGGATGAAAGACATATTAAGGTAATATTTCCTAAAGATGTCCCAATATGGTGAGATGTTTGCTATATCCTTCAGAAAGAGTTTCATTCTGTAAAAGTCAGAGAATTGTGAGTTGGTTTGTGTTGGAAGGGATCAGCTCATCCCAACCCCCTGCCACGGGCGGGGACACCTTCCACCAGCCCAGGGTGCTCAGAGCCCCATCCAACCTGGCCTGGGACACTTCCAGGGATGGGGCAGCCACAGCTTCTCTGCCCAACCTGTGCCAGGGCCTGCCCACCCTCACAGGGAACAATTTCTTCCCAATATCCAGTCTAACCCTGCTCTCTGTCCATTTGAAGCCATTCCCCCTTGTCCTGTCCCTCCATCCCTTGGAAATAGTCTCTCTCCATCTTCCCTGTGGGCTCCTTCAGGCACTGGAAGGCCACAATGAGGTGCCCCCAAAGCCTTCTCTTCTCCAGGCTGGACAATCCCAGCTCTGCCAGCCTTTCCTCCCAGCAGAGCTGCTCCAGCCCTCTGATCCTCTTGGTGTCCCTGCTCTGGCCTCGCTCCCACAGCTCCCTGTGCTGTCTGTGCTGGGACCCCAGGGCTGGGGGCAGCTCTGCAGGGGGGTGTCCCCAGAGCTGAAAATCTCACTCCCCAACAGACTGTACAGCCACCAGTAAAGTGTCTCCAGGACTGACTTGCAAGTGGCACCACACCTGATCAACAGAGCAGGGCCAGGTTATGGTGCAAAGCATTGCCACACAAAGCCTTCTTCCTGTAGGCTGCTGCCACTGCAGGAGGCACAGAGCAGAGCTGAAGGATGTGTCTGGCATATGGTTGCACTCACCACACACATCTGAGCTGAAAGAGCAACTCTTCTTTAAGACACAGATGTGAGAAATGTGAGCATTCGTATTGTCATTTACAAAGCCAAGAATGTTTAGCAGAGCTCCTGCTTGTTGGATTTGGAGATCTTCATTGTATTAATGGTTTCTATTACTATTGATATGAAAACTTCCACTCAGCTCTGAAGAGGAGTGTCAGCTCCTGCTTTCTGGGCCAGAGGGCCATAAGGCTCAGAGATGTGAGAGCCCTCATTGCTACCAGTGCCAAGGAGTTTTTCAATACAGCTGTTTTCAACTTCGTGTCTATCTGGAGAAGCTGCTACATAGTCCTTGGGAACAGGAGATGTCTTAATACTACACATTGCTCTTGAGATGAAAATGTCTTTCCCTTCTTTTTCTAATAGAATATCCTGGACTGGAAGGGACCCCCAAAGATCATTGAGTCCAGCTCCTCTCTCCTCACAGGAGGCTCCAAAAATCCCACCATGTGTCTGAGAGTGTTGTCCAAGCATTCCTTGAGCCCTGCCAGCCTTGGTGCTGTGCCCACTGACCTGGGGAGCCTGTTCAGTGCCCACCACCTTCTGGGGGAAGAACCTTTTCTAGTATCTCATCCAAACCTCCCTGGAACAGCTCTAGACCATTCCCTCAGGGGGGTCCCTGGTCCCCACAGAGCAGAGATCAGTGCCTGCCCCTCCACTGCCCCTCCTGAGGAACCTGCAGGTGCTGTGAGGTCTCCCCTCTGTCTCCCCTTCTCCAGCTGAACAGACCAAGTGACCACAGTCACTCCTCATGTGGTTTCACCCTTTATTTGGAAAAGGAAGTTCGTTTTGTCCAAAGCCTTGAGGGATCTCACTTCTTCCCCCTTAAGTCAGATGTGGGGTGTTTTATGATACTAAAGAAATAGGTGCCTGATGTTCGAGAACTGAAATTAGAGAGCAACTGGGTGGGATCTCTGGTGGTCAGGAAGGATGAGGTGGGATCACTGTGAGGGAGCCTGGCCCAAGCAGAGATGCTGCTTGTGGGAGTGACAGAGCTGAGGTGGATGAGGAGGGTGTCAGAACACCACTGTGATGACAAGGTCATCCTTATAGACTGGCCTGGGTTGGAAGGCAGAGGAAAGATCATCCCATTCCAATCCCCTGCCATGGGCAGGGACACCTTCCTCTAGACCAGGTGGCTCAAAGCCCCATCCAACCTGGCCTTGGACACTTCCCTGCCAGGAAAGCAGGCACAGCTTGTAGAACAATTCCAAGAGTTGGTCAATGCAGCAAAGAACAAATCTCTGACAATCTTATATGGCCTGGAGGGAGGGCAAGGGCAGTGCCAGGAAGGGCAGGAAGTGGAGGACAAGAAATAAGATGCCAACCACATATTGATCTCTTCCAGTGACACTGATGCATGTTCTCATTGGCCTGCACATACACACATTCAGCTTACACAACTCCCTTCTAACCTGCAAAACAAACCTGGCCTGAAAAGTGGATTTAGGGCACAAAACAAGATGCTGGTAAAACAGGATGCTGGTCTGGTGGCCTCACACCTGGTGTGTCACTGAGCAGTCTGGAAACCTGAAAGGGTAAAGCTGAAGAGAAATGGAACAGGGCTGCAAATGGATAGAAAGAATCTAAAGCACAGGGGCAAAATTATTATATAGAAGGACAAAGATTGGTTAGAAAAATGGGCAGAAAATAAGAGATTCAGAGGAGAAAAGCCTAAGGTAATAGATCTAGGGAAAATCAATTCAGAGCACCTGTATTAAATGTCAGGGAGGAAGTTGGAAAAGCATAATATTGAAAATTAGCTAGCTGTGATTTAAACAAGGAATTAGTGCTGGATTTATTAGAGAGAAGTTCTTTTACAGTAGAAAGGAGACAGGGAAGAGGGAAATAGAGAATGCAAAAGTCAGAGTAATTACAGAAGGGAGACAAAGGAAGGAAAGAGGTCTCCTGTTTTTGGAACATCATCTTTATTCCTGAACGCTCTAGTACCATAAAGTTGTGAATGCAATTGAGGGAATTCAGAAAACAGAAAAAAGCTTAATTAAAAAAAAAAAAAAGTTTAAAGAGAAAAAAAATCCATATGAACCCTGTAAGACAAAGAACAGGATTAAACAAAGGACAGCTAAAGGCAAGTATTTGAGGACTATATTTAGTAAACAGAAGCAAGAAAGGAAAGTTGATCAAGATGTTGGGGGATCTAAGTAGGATAACATGGAAATGTGAATAAGCAGCAAAGAAAACCTACCCTTTCAGGAAGATTTTTCTGTATTGTGGAATTCTGTGTATCATCCATGTGGAAAGTCAGTCACATAGAGTAAGACTGCAAACTGTTTAAGAAATGAGTGGGGGAAATTTATTTTACTTATCACAGGAGCTGAAAACATGGAAATGAATAAATATTTTCTAACTTTTGGATGCCCAAATTCAGGAAAGATCCTCCAATATGTCAGATGACATGTCCCTCTCAATGGCCATTACCTATTCCAGAGCAGGATTCTCAAGTGGTGTCACTGGAGTTTATTTCTGTTGGCATCTTGTATTTTGGGTTTGTGCACACCACTTAGATGCTAGGAGTGGGTAGGAAAGTGTAAGGAATGCTTTCAAAAAGACACACAGAGACATGTTTCCAAATTCTTTCAAAGCATTTCTTAAATATTTCTGCTGTAGCCTTTGAATCTAAGGAGCCTTTTTTAAATTTTTTTTACTTCAACTGACTATACATTATTTATTTTATTTCCCTAAGGCATCAGTCTTATCACCATCATTTAGCATTTCTGAAACCAAGCTCATCAGAGGTCTAGTTTCTCTCCCATACAGCACACTGGGGAAACTGGTCAAATGTCTCCCTCAGATTTGCAAGGTCTGTATTTGGTAGCCAAAAGCCATAATATCTGACCTTGGCTTGAAGCAGAAACAAAATACTGCCCAAATCTCATCTCCTGAGAGGATAGAATCTGATTTTGTCTTGCAAGTGTGTCCACCTCCTGGCTGAGGCAGAAGCCACAGGAGAGGATGCTATCTTAGAACTTGTCTAACCACAGAGCTATTCAGAAGCAGCTGCTGGGTTTAAATTTCATGTTCACAACCTGAATTCACTTCTGGGTGCAGACAAGCCTTTGAAAACTCACACAGAGTACAAAGTACTTCTTCCTTCTGCAACTCTACAGTTCACTGCCTGTCACCTCTGACTGTATTGATTTAGACCTGGCAAATGTGGGCGAATTTTTGTAGGGCATTGCCTAGAAATACATACTTCTGAATTAAATAGATTAACACTTTCTCACATGATAACTCAGCTAATGTAAGATAAAACATATAAGATCTATAGCAGGGACAACCTCAAAATAAGGAATTTATTGCTGGAAGATGTGAAAGAGCAACTGAGAAGCACATTTATTGCTGTAGTTCCATTATGGGCAACATGCAGAGTGGAAGCACAGAAAATGCTGGAGGAGTGCTGCAGATCTTCCCCTGTAGGATGCAATTCCCCAGGAGGCTTTTCCATCACCTCTGGTGCAGGTTTGATATAGATAACACAAATGGGCCTGGTCCTACAGAATCTGTATATTTACATGGTTCGGCAAGCGGTGACTCCCTCTGAAGTACCAGCAGAGTGGCAGTGAGTCATGTGCACTGATTTCCCAGCGCTGCCTCATGGAAACATGGAATACTCTGCTCTCCTTTCCATGTGCTTTGAAATGCAACCAACACATTACTGCACTGGTAACTCCCAGCAAACTTTGTTTCAACAAGTTGGGACACACAACCTTCCCCAACACATCAGCATCCTCATTCACACGCACCTTCAGCACACGTTCCCTCAGATGGAAATTCCAGACACAAGCTTAGAAGCCACATTGGGAAAGACCCTTTTGCATGTATGTGAAGAGGTGGAGAGGAGAGAGAGGCAGAGAAAGATAAGAGAGGGTGGAGTGTATGGTCCTGCTCTGACCTTTCAAATTCAAGTGGTCCTGAAGGAAACGACCACCTTGCTTAGTTTACTTGGACCACCTGAAGGAAAGAAGGAGACTTGACTGAAGTGGATGCTTGAGTGTGGTTTTACTTCCAAGTCCTTGGGAAGCATAATCTTCCCTGAGGCTTTCTGTGGAGGAGTCCCTTTCCCCTATGGCCATGATACAATCAGGAACATAGCTGTGTACATTCCCTCTAGCACTCATTTCACAACCTTGAAACGACTCCATATCCACCCTTACCCTTTCTCTCTTCACACGCACATCCCATCTGTCCCCTCAGAAAGTCCCTTTTCCCCATGTCCCCCCCGACAGATGCACGAACGTCCTCCCACACAGCAACAGCTGCCATCCGCCCCTGTCATCCCTGCCCACGCCACTCTGCTTTCCACTGTCCAGTCCCAGTCTCCAGCAGGAGAGACACACACACACACACATGGCCCTGCACAAGCAAACATCTGCAGGGATGCCCAGATATTCCAGTCCTTGCAAACAGACTTCTCTGGCTCTGTCACAGCTGCAGAGGAGTCCAGGAAGGCACAAAAATAACCCCACCATGGTTCGATTGCTCTTTCATAGAATCATCGAAACGATTGGGTTGGAAAAGACCTCCAAGATCATCAAGTCCATCCCTTGATCCAACTCCAATCCCTTTCCCAGATCATGACACTGAGTGCCACGTCCAATCTCAGCTTAAAAACCTCCAGGGATGGTGAATCCACCCTCTCTCTGGGCAGACCATTCCAATGCCTGGTCACTCCTTCTGGAAAGAATTTCTTTCTAATAATCCAACCTAAATTTCCCCTGTCAGTGCTCAAGCTCGAGCCCCCTTGTCCTATTGCTGCTGCCTGGGAGAAGGGACCAACCCCACCTGGCTACAACCTCCCTTCAGGGAGTTGTAGAGTTGGCCTCCTTCCTGCAGTAATCCAGCAGGAATTGCACCCATCAATCCCTTCCTCTTTCCTCAGCCAGCTGGCAGGTTGATGCCGTGATTGGGGGGTTATTTTCACCCTGGGTCACACCGGTGGTGGTGGCTGGGCAGGCTGTAGTCTCACTGTCTGGGACTGCATCCCCCCCTCATGGACAACTGCTTCACCGTTCCCACCATCCACAGCCTGCCATGGTGGGAAATTCTCTCCCACCAGAGGAGAAAGGTGCTTTCTGCAGACAACAACCAGCTGCAAGAACTGTCAAGCAAAGTTATCCAGCTGGAACTGGACTCTGCAGTGAGAAATCAGTGTGAAAAATAGGACAATGGACTCCCTACAAAACCCATGGCTACACAAACATTAATTGTCTATTATTTTACGGGCTGCTTATCTTTTTCAGCAGAAATTGATCCTTGGAATAAACAGGAAGGGGAACTACGAGCCATGGTCTATGTGACTGATGCCGTGTTGGGTTTGGGCTCAGAAGCTTGAACCTTTAAGCTTAGAGGTTCTGTGTGATCAGACTGACTTCTTCCAGAGTAAGTCTCACAGAATTACTCATAATCTTGTGACCAGCTCTGCATGGAAATGAGCATGGAAATGTCCTACCCAGTGTAGAAGAGAGCTTAAGAAGGTACCGAAGCCTTAGGCAAACTGGACAATTTGAAGATGTTTGTAGAACGGATTTGAAGAACAGATGTCACCAACACATGCATTTGTTTTGAAGGGAAAGAAGTTCTTTGTGTTTGTCTCTCACACCAAAGATGCATCCTATGTTTTCAAACTTCAACCAACTGCACTGCTTCCAGCCGTGGAGAAAGCTAGTCCTTTTCTGGTTTTGAGTGACATCTGTAGTCCTTATGTGCACTTCAACCTAATGGTTGTTCATTCAAGAGCCCTGTTAACTACCCAGCAGCCCTGTTAACCTGCCCCAGAGAAATCCCCCTGATGCTTTGTGCCAGCACCACTGAATTTTGAAGGCACAAAAATAAGATATATTGTAGTCGGACATATTAGGATTTTCTCAGGATTATTCAGCAGTTCTTCATAAAAAATCCAACAAAAAAGCTCTCTGAAGGAACACCTCCTTGCTGTGCAAGTCATGCAGAAGGCAAGTACCTCTAGCACACGTTTGGTCCTATCGCTGCCCACACACCAAACCATTTTCTCTGTTAGTCATCTTTCCCTACCCTCCTTCTCAATGCAAACATTGCTCTCTTAGCACTCACGAAACTCACCTCAGCTGTGTGCCTTTCATGGCTGATTTCAACACCGAGAGTTGTGCCACAAACACAGTGGACACGTGATCCTCCAGCCGGCCTCTGATAGCCATCTTACACACCAGCACGGCTTCCTGGGTGGCTGTTTTGGAACTTCCACGCAGGCATTCACCTCTTGCAGCAACCCTCCAGAACTCTTACACGCTCCTAAAGGATTTCAGCTCCTTCCTGGGTTGTTCTCACCTCATGCTTCCCTGTGAGAACTCTGCCAGCCACACAAGCTCAGTGCTCCCTGAACGTGTACCCGGCGCTGGCACAGAACCAGCACCCTGCATACCCATGCACTTCCCATCAATGACTGTATAGATTGACCTGTGCCTCTTGCTTGCTCTCCTCTTGCACTTAACCCTCCTACCTGCCCTCCTTGTTCTCTGCATGCACATAGGGCCCCTTGCACCCTTAGCCTGCCTTAAACTGAGAGGCAGATAACTACAGATGGCTTGAGTCGTCATAAACTTTTTCTCACTCCTCATCACTCTTCCCTCCCCCATAAGTGCTTTTCCTTCTCCTAGGCCCCAGACCCAGGTCTGCAATCCTCACCTGTGCTTCCCTCGTTCATTCAGAGCATGCTGTGTTCACAAATCTCTCTTATCAGTCATAACTTTTCACTCCTTTCACCTTCCCTTCCCCAGCCCTTGCAAGCAGGCACAGGCTGACAGGTTCCTTGCTCGGTTACACACCATTGTGTGTCAACCTGCGTTGAGCTTCTCACCCCTTGTAACATGAACTGTCACTCCCATTCCCTTGCACATCATGCCTGACAGCTTCCAACTCCACTCACCTCCCGACACACTTCACACTTTACTTTTGACCTTAGTACAGCCATGTGGCTTACAGGGCCCTTCAGGTAGTTTTCCCTCCCATTCCTTCTCCTCCCACCCCTTTATATCTTTAGTCATTTCTCCACCAGCTCATTTGTTCCATTCCCTCTTGTTGCTTCACT
Organism: Formicarius rufipectus; assembly: GCA_013399695.1. Classification (NCBI taxonomy): domain Eukaryota; kingdom Metazoa; phylum Chordata; class Aves; order Passeriformes; family Formicariidae; genus Formicarius; species Formicarius rufipectus. Next base: position 559,856 of record VXAU01003997.1, read on the forward strand.
CAGCCAGTACCTACCACAGAGATGTAAACACATTTGCTATGTCTGTTGTAACAGAAAATTGCTCCTTTTTTTTTTTGTGTGTGTGTGTGTCTATGTGTTCTCCTCCTCCCACAGTCTTCACTTTATTCCTTACTTGCCATTCATTGCCTCAAATGCTTCCCCTGTAACGTATTGTTGGTTCTTTCCCTGTGTTCCTCCACCCACCCAGTAAGGAGGCATCTTCTGTTCTGCTGACCAAACCACTACTGCCCCTTTGCCTACCACGCAATACAACCCCAAATTTCCTCTCATCCCCTGCTCTCTTGCCCCATATCTCCTCTAAACTGCATCTTGTTGAGGCATCTTTATGGAAAACCCAGCTCTTGATTTCATCCTCATTCATACCTCCTGCACTCTTGGTTTTTTCCCCATTCTCATGCTTCTCGACACCTGCCACATCTTTACTACCTTGTCACAGTTCATCCTGCCCCTGTGATTTTCACTCTTTTGAATTTCCTCCCAGCACCTTCCCATGGCTTTTCTCCCAGCTCTGTCTCTCCTCTGTAATCAGGCAGCACACTCCAGATTCCAACCTCTTCTGAAATCCATCTAATCAGCTACCCCCTCGTACTCCTATGGGACCCTATACCCTTTTCGCCTCACCACACCCTGTCTCCATCTAGCTCTTTTTTCCCTCTGCATTCCTATTCTCAGCCCATGTTTCCATCACCATGCCAGACTCCCCTTTCATAACACCTTCTCTGTAAACACATCCTCGTATCTATTTCTTGACAGAATCAAAGGTGTCTCCTTTTGACACCCCCCACGAGCATCATGTAGCTGATTAATTTCCATACCTTTCTCCAAATAGCCAATAGTTCACATTTTAATTCCTCCTCCAAACATCCTTTCTGCCCTGTGCTTTCACCTTTCTCCCTCTACTCCCACTCCATACCCAGCCTCCCCTTTGCAGAGCTAGCACCCTTGTTTGTCCCTTTCATATCCTCACCCAGCCTCCAGTCTGTACCTTTTTCCATCTCTCTCTCATGTGTTACTTCCCCTTCCAAGCTCCTAAAAATTTTTTCCACCCACAAAGATCCTCTTTTTCCAGTTGATGTGCAGTAGTTTCCCTTTTAAGCTGATCACCTTTGCAAGGCTCACCTGCCCTTATCACCCCAATACAGAACAATAACACACAGCATTGTATTCCTGGTATGTAACACTTTCCCTCCAGGCTCTTTTTATATATCCTTATATGTACCATTTCATTATTCTTTCCCTGAGAAAAGAAAGGGAAAAACCAAAGAACCCACAACAGAACAAACCAAACAAAACCTCCTAAACCCACGTGTTTTGCAAGCCGTAACATACTCCACAAAGCACTCCCATCCTGGCTCTGCTGGTCCATCCTCTTCTCCCCATATTTTGGGTCCACCACCTGCAATCATGCCTAGTTTTCCTCCCCCCACCACTCTCACACACAGAGCTCCTGGTCCTGACACGTGTATCTAAGCCCAGACTTTTTACTACTAGCAGCTGGAACCATGCTGAACTCTCTTCCATTCTCTGCTGCTTTTGTCTGCCTTGCAACAATGCAAGACTTTTTAAATATATATCTCTTTTAAAATTATTATTATTATTATTAGATTTTCCTCTTTTATCCCATTTATAGGTGTTTCTTGCACCACTCCTCCACTTCCAGGCTTGCACAGATCAGGTATTTCTGTGCCTGAGAATGTCTCTCCTATTTGTCTGGATATTTTCCTGAAGGCACAATGTAAAGGCAAAACTTTACATACCATTTGCACTCCTCGTGCAACAAATCACACGAGCCTGAGAGCTCAGAGTGCTTTCTGAAAGGTTGTAGCTCATAACAATTGTCTGGACCATATAACACACATCCCTGTCTATTTAAAAAGGGGGGAGGAGGGAGAAGCAACACCCCTCACACACACAGAGTCATCTCTAAATAACTGGTTTTGCAATATAGGAACCAGAGAATGTGCACATAGCAGCCCTATTCAACCCAAAATATCCTTCTCTCCAGATCCTGCATATTTATAGTTCAAGAGATAGGACCAGCACAGAGCTTTCCCGTTTATTTTAATGAAGGATTAAGAACTGATCAGAGAACTATCTAAACCATTCAAGGACTTTTTCCCCTCTTGGCTAAGAGCAGTTTGGTGTCTCCATAAGGACTCGCCAGTAAGTGACGCTTTAAGCTGCATTTCAGCTGTTTAGATGAGAAACAGGCTGCTATTTTGCTCTCTCTGTGTGCATCCACGTTGATGAGTGGTGTGCTGCATTCCTAGAAGGACCTTGCCACGCGCTGGAACCTGCAGCGTAACAACAGCCTCCCTCCCATCCCATCCCAGAGTGAAGGTTCCTTTTCCACCTAGCCACAGATGTGCAGGGAATCTTTTGATCCCCAGTTCCTCCCAGGGAATTCAGTGTTTGGGTTTGAAGAGAATGAGGACTGATTCAAAGGTCATGAACAGCGTTCCCAGTGTCTGGCACACGCACGATAACAAAACAGCAAGCTCCGGTGAGCCCAGTTACCTGAGACAGGCGAGGTCTAGAAACTGGGAATTTTGACTTTGCTTGTCATGGGCTCTAAGTTTGCCGCAGGGCGAGCGCGCTACGTGTGCCGAGGCCGGTTCTTGCAGTCCGCGGTCAAGACTTTCAACCCCTTTTGTTATAGCTGAACTTACTGCTTTCCCTCCGAAAATAAAACCAGGAGCCCCCTCTGCTTTTGCCTCTCAAATCAGATTCCTTTAGCACCTCGGATTTCTCCTCAGCAGTTTTCTTGCCAGGGGACCCGAACAACAGTGTGAGGAGCAGCAGGAGAGGGGAACCTCAGGACTAAAGCAAACTATAGGGCAAGTAGGGGTGGGGTAAGGAGGAGGCACAATGGGTAAGGCAACATTTGGCACAGACCTACTGCTTGCAAGACCCCCCACTTCTCCTCATTATACTTCTTTACAGGACCCCTCTCCCCCCCTCCCCTCCCCGCCTTCTTAGGACCTTATTAGAAAACGTCAAATTTCCCTTACCGTGGTAGGAGTAACCATGGCATCCGTGTGAATGTTTCCAGAAAAGTCGACATGAAGAGAAAGGTGGATGTAAATATGTTCATTCAAAGTCCCAAAGTTGGTCTGCTTGGGTTATGCAGAGTTGCTCTATGGGAGAGGAGCCTTAAACTCTGAGTCCCGTGAACATAATCTGCTCGATTATAACAAACCAGCTCAGCCAGATGGCTCTGTGCTCCACTGATTAACCCCTTTATTGCCACACTCTGCTTTCCCTACCTACCATTTAGAAGAACCTTGCCTGGCTGAGGAAATTCACAGAATGAAGCATTTTTTTTGAAAACGACAAAACCATCGGAAAGGTCATTTTTTTTCCCCTGCGTGCTCAGAAAAACCCCATCATGTGCCTGTTTTCTCTTTTTTTTCTTTTAATCCAATCAACAATTTTATTCCTCTTCCTGGCCAGATCTTTTCGTGCCCTTAAGATCAGTATTAGCACCAGGGAGCATTTTAGGCAATTCTTTTGTTAAATCAGAACCACCTCTTCCAGACTGCGACTCTTGGAAGGCGAGCCTTTTATTGCAGGAATGTCTCTGGGTTTGCACTCTCGTGGTCCATGCGCTCCCCCCACGCCCGCCCCCCTCTCCCCCACACTCTTTCTGTCTCCCACATGCTCACATTTGGGTCAAACTGCAAGCATGTGTTGCTATTCTTGCCCATATTCAGAAGTCATTATGGGACATGTAAAACAGGTGAAATAGAGGCACAGCGTTAGAGTGCCATAAGCTGCTGCTCTCTTGTTCTGGCTTCTCTTTTTAGTTTCCTTTCTCTTTCTATTATTTGTGAACCTTTGATGAGTTTATTTCTCTGGTCAGCATTTCTGTCTGTGAAGTCACGTGCCATGACACAAAAGTAAGTGTTGGGAGAAATACCCACTCTTAAGGACAGATCTCAGGATGGGTTTGTGTCCAGATATTCCTTCTGTTTTGACTTGCAGATTAGTCCATTAAGTAAAGGATGGTAAGTGCCAAAACCATGGAAAGTTCATCAGCAACCAGCAGCGACTGGTTTTCAAACTTTTTATTTAGAGTGATCGCTCACAGAGATGGCTGATAAATATAGCTGCATGCCTCAAAGTCTCCCTCTAAATTTACATGCTTAAGTCATCTTTCTTTTCTGTTTGATTCCAGCATAATTGAGCAAGTCATAACTGTAAGAACATGGTCATACAAGATGCAATACAACACTTCAAACCTTAAGAGTCACCAGATTATTTCCTTAAAGATTGCTTCCTTTACTAGCTCATGAAGTTTTTTGTTTTTGCTATTTAACCAAGGAATTTTTCCTCTTTCCCCTCCCTGGGTAAAGATGATTAGCCCTCTTACACTGTCACAGCTTAGTACCAGCCTCTTTAAGGCATTTCAATCTACCTAAAGAGTCATCACAGTTTTATTGAAATATTTTCCATCATGGAATGAAATATGTTTATTGCTGCCCTTTACCTGAATTTTTTAAACCATAAAACTATCCTCTTCAGGGGACTCTACAATTTGTATCTGCCTCATAAACTCTGCCTGAGTAGCTTGTTCCCTCTATCTGCTGAGAAGGAGTCACCTTCCACCATTGTCTCCTAAGAATTCCCTACCAAATCTTGCTGCTCTGCCAATCAAAAAACCCCTCAAACATTGAATAACTGTAGAATCAGCGAGTTTTGCCTCCCCCCTGTGCCTGAATGTTGTTTCCATCCTATTTAGAGCTTTTTTCAGCTCAGAGGAGGGAACTGGACCGAACTCCTGTGCGTCCCCCACCCAGCCTCAGTACTGTTGTCAGATCTGAGAAATGCCTAAAATGTGACTCAGCTTTTAATCTCCTGAAGTAGACAAACAGTGATAGGAATAGAAAAGTTTCCTGTGGCTGGTGAATGCTCCCCTGGAGGAAGGCAAAGGGTTAAGCCTCTGAAGGCAGCCCTTAGCCCGGGAATTTTGCATTTGTAGCAAACCCAGNAATGTCCCAGCAGAGAGGCTGCCCACCTTGGGTGGGAGGCAAACCTAGGAGAGCACGAGTGGAGGGGTTTTGCCCTCTGTCTGGGTCTGTGGGCAATCAGGGGCCTTGTAATTTGAGATGTGACACCTTAATCTTGCCAAATATGTGTGCGCTGCAAAAAGCATTGAAGGCAGTGAGTTTTCGCAGCTACAGAAAATGGAGACATGCTTGGTCCTTGAAGTTTTCCAGCCTTTTCCCTACAGATATTTCTTCCTCAGTATTTCCACATCTTCCTCTGTGATTCTGAGGGTGGGATGGTTTTTTCCTAATGCTAACCCTTAGCAGAAGTGGATTTCTTTTGCACTTTAAACATATTTCTGAATTTGGCGTATGAGAAGCAATCAAGCTCCCAAGTCATCATCTTATTTAATCTCTTGCCCTTGGGTCTGAGGTTTTGACATGGAAAAAAAGAAAATAAAAAGGAAAAGAAAAGAAAAGAAAAGAAAAGAAAAGAAAAGAAAAGAAAAGAAAAGAAAAGAAAAGAAAAGAAAAGAAAAGAAAAAAGAAAAGAAAAGAAAAGAAAAGAAAAGAAAAGAAAAGAAAAGAAAAGAAAAGAAAAGAAAAGAAAAGAAAAGAAAAGAAAAGAAAAGAAAAGAAAAGAAAAGAAAAGAAAAGAAAAGAAAAGAGAAAAGAAAAGAATTGTTACTGTGAACAAGTCTCTGTTTTGTCTTGAAGAATCTGAAGTATTGCTCCAAGCATGCTGTAGAAAATGATCTTTGAATTCTGGTGGGTTTAATTGGGATAATTACTAGACATTGATCTGATTAATTAGGCACTTGACCAGACTCCAAAAGATGTGGTATTTTATATACTTTGAAGAAATGTGTTTTTCTCTACCTATTAACAGATAGTCCTGTGATTGTGTTTGATGATAGAACATTGAATATTTATGGCGAAGACAGGAATGTGAGTATGCAAATGGATGAAGATATTATTGGGTTTAACGCATGCCTGGGGTCATTCTAAAAGCAGGGAGCGAGTGTCGGAATGTTTAGCTTTTGCAACAGCACCACTTTGTGGTTGAAATTCCAAATAGATGCCGAGAGGGGGAATGGCTGTAGGGACACCCTATGAGCCTCAGCAGGTCTGGGCAGATCCCATGGTGGGTTTAATATCCATCGACAAAGTAATTTACCTGAGATGGAAATATGTTGCAGCCTGATAGTCCTCTGTTCATAAGAGGGTAGTTTTGAAGCAAAGACAAAGAAGAAGAAGTAGGAGATTAGCTCTGAACATTTTGTCTAAGCTCATCACTACAGGAGGCTGTTCATCTTCCAAACACCCACATTACCTTTGTTCAGGTTTCCAGATTTTAATAAAAGATCTGACTACAACTCTAGAAAAGATTTTTTTACTTGAAATGTGCTAAAAATGCTTCATTAAAAGTAAAAATGAATCCAAGCATGGTTTTATATTGGTAGAAATGGTGGTGAGAAAGAACAGGTTATTTTAGAAATAATTTATTTAAACATTATATAAATATTGCTTTAAGGCTACAAATGGTGCCCTTTCAGAGCTGAAAGAATTTCTGAAACCTCTTTGGCATTGGCCTTCCTTACAGAATCCCAGAATCCCAGGATGAGTCAGGTTGGAAGGGACCACAGTGGAACATCTGGTCCCACCTCCCTGCTCCAGCAGGGCCATCCCAGAGCTCAGGGCACAGGGCTGTGTCCAGATGGATCTGGAGCATCCCCAGTGAGGAGACTCCACACCCTCTCTGGGCAATCTGTTCAGGGCTGGGGCACTGCACAGCAAAGAAGTTCTTCCTCCTGTGCAGGTGGAACTTGCTGGGCATCAGTTCCTGCCCGTCCCTGCTGTACCATTGCTGGGCACCCTGAGCAGAGCCTGGTCCCTGCTCTGCCCCCTCCCTGCAGGCACTGACAGACAGGGGGCAGGTCCCCTCTCAGTTGGCTTTTGAACCATCATATGAGCTCATGTTGGAGTTTTCCTGACTCTCTTCCACCCAGGCTAGAAACGTGAGAAGTATTAAAGAGAACTTCCAAGCAGGATTCACAAACAAGGTCAAATTTGGGTCTGATACACATTTCTTAGAAAATTGTCTCCTTGCAGTTTTTCCTCTTTCTCAAAACAAAATGATCTGCTAAATTCTTAAAAGAATTGCAAGAGCTCATATCAAGTGGCATGGTAGATGAAGGATGACACGGTGTCAAAGGGGTACCCAGAGCTGTGGGTGTGCCAACATATAGGATGGGGGAAATACATGGAAATAAGCAGGAATTCTGGTCACACCCTGAAAGCCATTACTCTTCAGAGTTCACCCTAAAAGCAGGACGTTTCACAGAAATAGCTTTTATGCAGCTCACTTGCGAACCTATTTCCTTGACAGAGAATTAGCAGAGTGAAACTGGACGGGATTTTAAAAATAGATTTAATTAAAATAACAAGCAACAGACTATTTTACATCTACTGAGAAAAACTACTTGCTCATACTTTCTTATGAGAATTGTTTTACACACACACACACACACACACACAACATAGCATTATTCACCTAATATTTTGAAGTGCTTTACAACTATTTGTCATTTCAAAATTTCCCTGATAAATAGAATGGATGGATCTGTACTCCTGTAGGGAAATAAAGCCATATATTAAGTAATATCCAAGAGGGGACTTGAACTTGCCAATATATAGCTTTGTGTTGACAATACATTCATGGATGATTACAAATCTCTCTACTATACTAATGTGTTACATCATTTATCAGCTTAGCATATGTTTTGGACTTACTTGTACTTTTACTTAATTATTTGCCTTTTCCTAATGGTATCTCTTTTTTGTTTGTTTGTTTGTTTTGTTTTGTTTGTTTGATTGTTTTTGTTTGGTTTTTGTTTGTTTGTTTGTGGTTTTGTTTGTTTGTTTGTTTTTTCCCCAGCAGAAAAAAATTCCTTTATTGAAGGAATAATCCAGAATTGCTGCAGCAGGACAAGGTTAGTTGAGGATAGGCAACATTTGGGAAAATCAAATATATTCATTGTAACTATAGGCATTCTTTTGCAGTCCCTACTTATTTTTTGTGATTACCAAACTAGCTGAAGAGGACTTCCATGACTATCTGTAAAAAAAATGCTATAGGAAAAGAATCAAATTAAAGTGCTACGATGAAGTTTGGTTATTCTGGAACTGGGGAAAGCTGCCTTCAGTTTTTAATGATGGAGGAAGAGGATATTTGGAGTCACAGCACCATTCTTTTGTGAGGTTGAAAAATTCCACACTGGGACATTTAAAGAGATGCAGAAAGCACTTTGGTAAGACACCAGCTGGGATGTAGGGTCCTCTTCTGATCATGCTCAAGTCAGAGAAGATCTTGAAAATGACAGAAGCAATGATTAAATGTGTAATACAGTTTAAAACATGCAACATGATGAAAAATGAAAATTGGAATTGCTTATCAAACATGAGAGAACTTACAAGGTGTTATGAATGAAGACTTGGAGCTCAGAACACCTTCTGCATCTCCAAGGGAGCAGATCACATCCTGCACCACTGGGACAAGAAGTTGCAGCAAGACATGGATAGGTGAGACATGAGGAAAAGCTGCAGAGTCCAATATCCAGAACAGTTTGCCTTATTGAAGGTCCACCCTAACAGAATAAAGAAAAATGTCAGGACCCTCAAGCCTGTAATTGATGCTGCTCTGGGGCAAGGGAAGGTCCAGGTAGTCTCTCTCAGTCCATCCTTCCCATCACTACATGACTTACATCATCTTTGGAAACAAATATTTTCAGGAACATCATGTACTTAGGTTTGGAAGAACAGTTCCCAGTGAAGTCATTCAGGAAGTTTCTATTAGCCTGTCATAAGTCTTGGTTTGGGGCACTGGTGGATTTTCCCTGCAGGGAGGGAAACCACAGGACTGCTTTTCTCTCCTGGGCTGATGTTTCTGTATCTTTCAGGTGCAGTGGAACTGTGATGTCTGAAGCAACTTGAAAGAGCATGAAGGGAAAGAAGACATCAAGTTTACCTTTTTCAAAATAAGAATAAAGCCAAAAATATCTGCCATGAGGTGAAGCAGTTCCAAACTGAAGGGCCTCAGAGCATCTCTGGTTTCATCAGATGCGTCTGTAAGATCCGGGTAACCCAACACTGAAATAAAATCTCAGTTCCACACAAAGCACCTGATGATTCCTCAGCCACAGGGAAAGGTGTCCTGTGTTTACATCCCTACTGTTAGTATCAAATATAGGAGCCCTTCTCATTTATAATTACCAGAAGAAATAGAAAGTAGGTCAAGGCAAAGGAAGGAAGGTTGGATAGTAAAACACTTCATGAGGAGCAACAGTCCCCAGCCTTGCTCACTCCCTTGAAAGCAGCAACACAAGTTGGTGTAACGATGGAAATACAACTGGGCAATGACATTTTTCATTAACTATTTTAGTTAAGGCTCTTCTTTTTGTTCTGAGATTATATTTGTCAGAACAGAAAAAAAGTCCTGATTCAAAGCACAGTTGACAAGGTGTATTTAGTAGCAGAAGTCAGCTTTGGTAGTCAGTGGGACGTTTTTCAGCACTGGCTTCTATCCTCTGTAGTCAGTATTTGTGTGTTCTGACCTTACAAGGCAATTTCATTTGAATTAAAGCAATTTTTATTCAAACTTTTTTATCTGATGGATGCTGATGCCCATTTGGCTGAGCCTCTACATTTTAATTCTCTAAAAGCTTAGTGTGAAATCGCATCTGCTGGAGGAGGGGCAGGACAGTGAACGTGCTATGGATCAGCTTTCAGGCAGTCCAAAACTGAAAGTCCTGTTTGAGCTAAGGCAGATGTACAGGCAGGGGGTTTTAAACAACTCTAGGCCAAAGTATGCAGTCTGTCAATCCTGGCCTATTTTTCTTCTTGAGAGAAAAAAAAAAAAAAAGGTATTTCCCAAGCCTAGTACACATTTTCTAAGTTCTCTTTGAGGGTCTATAGAAAGAACATTTAATGCATCTTTGTACAATATTGATCTCACTGTGATTGTCTGTGAATTAGGGAACTGTTACGAGGTCCCTGGATTTATTTGGGACTGTTCCAAAAGGTGATCTCTCCAGCAACTTCCAGGAAGGTCTGGCAGCTGGACCATTCCAATCCCATCCCTCGGTCACTCTGTGTGTACCCACCCTCTTGTAGGTTGTTTCTCTGCATCCAGAGGGAGAGACACCCAGGAATACAGAGGATCAAGGGATGCACAACACAGTCAAAACCACTCCTAAAAGAAGGAGAATACATTTTATTAATTGCCATAAGTATCTCTTTAAAACAAATAGGTAAATGTTTTCCACCGAGAATCCATCCCTTCCCCTTTCACTTGGAATGAGAAGTGCCGTCTGAAAGGAATCGAGGGCCATAAGGAAAGAAGCAAAGGCATTGAGGGATTTAAAACCCTAATTTCTCCTCAGTCTGAAGACTTTATGGCTTTTGACCCCTTTCCTCATTGTGAGAGTAGTGAGTAAAAAAAGAGGTTGAATGGAAAAATCCATCATGTTCTTTTGATTGAACAGTACTACTTAGTGTTGAAGCTGATTGTGCTTCAGGCTGCCCATGCCTGAACATCAGTTTAAGTCAAGCTCTTAGTTTATAAGTAACTCTTCTCTCTTCCCTCTGAGGAAGCTCGTACCAAGTACTGCTCTGCTACTATGTGGTCATGGTAAGTCTCTCTTCCTAAACATCATCCATGTGTAACCCACACCTCTGACTGTATGAAAGGTCCCTGCTCACCTGTCTTGCTGCATGTCCTGTGTCCCTTTCCAGTTGTGTAGCTGTGCTGGTTTAGAGTTAAACTCATAGGAGAAATGAAGCCAATTAGAAATGGGATTGCAAGTCAAAATAACAATTTAATAAAAAGATCACAATAAATACACTGATACAGAAGGAAAATCCGTTTGACCCATAAAACCAGATGTGCAACCCAGCACAGCAGGGCACGAGCAGGATGGAGCCCACCAATCCCTGTGCGGAGCACCGCATGGGCCCCTGAGTTCAGAGTAAAGAGAAAGAAGAAGCCTGCTAGTGAGGATGATGGTTGCAGTCGGGTCAAGAGTGGCAGTCGCAGTCCTAGTGAAACTCTGTTTCTCCTCTGGATCTGACGAGAGATCCCAGTCCCAAAACCCCAAGCTTATCTCTGCTTGGGCTCAGATGGGAATGTCCAGTGCCTCCCCCAGGGTTGAGAGTTCCACAATGGGTGATTTACTCTGTGAGGTCAGTCATGGCATATTTTTGGCACCCCTGTTGGCCCATGAGCAGACATGACCCCTCAGGGGGGTGTGAAGGTGCTGGTGGCTCCCTGGAGGGGAGTTATCACACCTGAGTCATGGGTGTGAAGACAGGAAAACTTCCTTATCCCACAGAAGTTCCTAAACTGTGGTCTGAGATGTCGGGTGTGCCCTGGGCAGCTGCTGCCAATGGTATGATATAGAGGGTTCAGAACACACCCCCACCCAGTGACAAACTGATCCTAGCTACTATAACCAGGACAGTAGCTGAGCTGTTCCTTTATCAAGCCCCATGAAGACCAGAACAGCAACTGAGGTGACTGCCCTGCAAGGGAGGAAGATGAGATCCCATCTTGAGCAGAGGACACAGGGAGTGTTTACTGCAGGAAGATGGGCATGGGCACACAGTGACCCATGACTGGCAAAGCCAGGGTATGAGTCACACAAGTTTGGTCATACAAGTAACAATAGGAAACTTTATGGGGCTTTACAACTGTTCTGAGATCATGGCAGGTATGTTCTCTCTAGTGCACAGGCTGTTTTTGGTTTTCACCCTTCCTCTGGTGATTAATGCAATGCTTTTCCTCCTTGTTGAGAAGTTCCTGCTGAAGGCAAATCCCCAGTGTGGCTTCTCTCAGTAGCCAGCAGTGTTTGTTAAAGGCAGGTTCCATCCCTGCAAGCTTTGTTTTTGATGTAAAGCTAAACATCATCATGTTCACAGAAACCCAGTCTATTCCAAGTTGGAAGGGACCCACAAGGATCATTGACAATGGCTTGAAACATGTGTATGTAGTTGCAATCAAAAGGTATTAAGGAGAGTGTTTATGGCACTATTTATAGTCTAAGTACGCATCTTGGCTTTCCCTTAATTACTACTAGGTGGTCTCTACCTAAACATCAAGAAGTGAATAAGATGAAATTTTTGTTGTGAGAGTGAATAAAGCCCTTTTGCACAGCTATTTCTGAAACTAGAGATTGTTCCTGCAGCAAGGCACAAGTTAGTGTTACAGTCAGACCACAGCTGATAAGGAGAAGTATTTTGGCTCTCATCAACCCCAAATAAAGTAAAACTCCAGGAATCACTTATTTCTTTTTGGAAGCACTATTATACTGAGCTAAGCCCAGGACATTAAACAAACAATCACTTGTTGAAATCTCTCCATACCAAACTCCATATCCTCAGGGATTAACTCACTTTCCTCATTGTACCTGGATACACTTCCTGCATCTTCCCTTAACTTTTTGCAACCTGTTGCCTTCTTCTGTTTTTCAAACTGTCTCAAGAAAAGAATGGATATTGTACTGTATCTAACAAGGTAACAGATCTGGGGTCTTACTGAGCAAATGAGTCAATATCAGAAAATATCAGAAAATCAATGAGTCAATATCAGAAAATATCAGAAAATCCTGAAAATTCCCAGCTAGAACCAACAAATTTCCTAGCATGCAGAGTAGTTCTAAGTCCTTCCCCCACACACAGGCTTTCCTCCTGTGATGTGATACCTACAGCAAGTCATAATTGTTTCACTTGGGAAAAAAATGACCATGCAACATGCCTTACTTTGCACTGAGAGAAGTGCCACATGTCATTTCAGTTGCAGTCTCAAGTTCTTGCAGGCAATTTCCATGCTTCACTGTGCTTTTCCCAGGCATGATATCCTGAATCCACATAATAAAATCAAGAACATTCAAAATTATCCTTGGGTCACTTATTAAAAGGCAGCAGACATGTCCCTGCTCACTCATGAATGGGATGTGATGCTAAAACACCCCCAGACACTCACACACTGCTGTGGAGCTTGGTTAGAAATTTGTGCTTGTGTCACTGTCTTGTGTGTGCCTGTGTGGGATCCACTGATCCATGGGGGGACAGGAAAAGAGGGGATAGTCAAAGTAAGACACAAAAACCATTCAGAGATTGGGGATAGCACTTGAGTGTGAATTTCTGAAGCAGCATGACAGCAGAGAGGCTCCCATTGCCCAGATGCCTGGTGGGGGTTGTGGGGTCTTTCTTTTAGAGTGTCTGTATGGTGCACTCTGAATTTCAGCTTGCAGAGAATTTGTGCCTTGGCATAAAATCTCCCGGCTGATTTTCAGTTCGTGGCTCTCTTTCATCTCCCAGCAGAGCCGAGCTGGACATGCCAGTACTGTGTGATCTACAGTGAGTTCTGTCAACCTTGCTGCAGCCTAATGAGGCTGTAGGCAGGTGGGGTTGGACTCTACTCCCCGGCAACAGGACATGAGGGAACAGCCTCAAGTTGAGCCAGGAGAGGCTCAGTTGGATGTCAGGAAGAATTTCTTCATGGAAAGGATCGCCAAGCATTGGAAGGAACTGCCCAGGGAGGTGGTGGAGACACTGCCCATGGAGATGTTTAGGGAAAGACTGGACGTGGTACTCAGCCTTGTTGAAAAGGTGGGGATTGGTCACAGGTTGGACTCGATGATCTTGGAGATCTTTGATTCTTTCTGTAGTGCCATTGGCACTGCCCCCTGTTTACAGACAATTCCATTCCCCTCCTTGTGCTTTGCACTCGTGGCACTGTGTGTATGACACATGTTCTGTGGCCCCAGCCAGGGGTTTAACACATCACATACCCTTTTAGAAGTACAGTCCTGAGATCTGTGGGTAAAAAAAAGGGCAGCAGCGATAGCGTGTAGGAAGTGGGAGGCAAACAAGAAGACAAACAAGTGGATGGAATAGCTGGCTGGAAAAGTAAATAATACTGAAAAGAACAGGAATAACTGCAGTGAGAGGAATTTAGAGAAACAAAGATAACACTTCGTGCACACTGAGGCTACAAAATCATGTCAACATGCAGAGGAAGGCGATAAGACATGACTATACAATGGCCTGAGGCACAATCACTTTTGCAACTATTTACTCTGCTGCCTACTGAGGCCAGTTGTTAAAAGCCCCAGTTGAATAGTCATCCTTTCTACTCAGAAACGCACCCAAAGTCTAGCTCTGACATGCAAACACAGTCTTCTGCCACTAGCCCCAGATTAGGATGAACAGTTTGTGCTGGTACTGAATGCTTGCAGTATCTCAGATGAGATGTTTACTCTGTCACTGTATTAAAAAAAAAAAAAAACAACAACCAAATTAAAAAAAAAAAAAAAAAAAGCCAAACTGTGAAACAAACAAAAACATTTTAGTCACATTTCACATAAGGAAAATTTTTTGCTCTTGAAATTTCTACACAAAAGATTGTTTTTGAAACTTTTTTACTCAGAAGGATTAATTTTTCAAAGTCCTCTCAAAATCTCCAAAGTTATCAGTAGGATCAGTCTGGATCAGATGTTAAAAACTGTTCAGTCAGTATTCTAACCTAGAATTTTGGAAAACTTAAATGAGAACGGCATGTTATTGCAATCCTTACCTTATAATGATGTATTCACTGCAAAAACTGAAAATCCAGTTCATAGATTTCCACCCAGCTCACATTAAGGTGTTAACACCCGTAGGTGACTTGGTGCTGGCCTCATGCAATACAAATGACTCAGGAAATCTGATCCTGGATATTTGGTTAATAACTTCTCCCAGAGCAGAGTTGGGGTTTGCTGACTCACCTGGCTGCTCTGACCTTTCCTCCCTGTGAGAGAGCAGAAGGGCAATGACAAGTCTCCTCCTGGCTGCTCCAGTGTCCAAAACTCAAACCAAATGTCCACTTTGCACCTTTTCAAACTTGGACCTGTTGCATGAATGGCAGATACGACTGAGATAACCCAGAAAATATTTAGGGATCACAGGATAGCAGCTATGGTATGCACAAAGGCTGCATCCTGGTTGTTTTGCTGGGAAGAGTCAAAATCATCTGGGCTTTTTTTTAGTTTTTCACTTGGTTTTGTTTTTGTAACTCCCCCGTGCCTGCCAATGTCACACACAGGGCAGGCAAGACTAACATTTGGTATCAGGGGTTAACATAACAAGGGCGGAAAAACACACTTCAGCCCCCAGGGAAGTGGATAAACACTGGGATCCCCAGCTGGTTGTGCTGCTGAGAAATGGTCTTGCTCGTGGGCTGGGTTATTGGAGCAAAGACACAGAGCAAAAAGACATTTCTTGTCCACTAGATGTGCTTATGGAAGTCTTTTGGTTTCCTGAGCATGGAAAAGGTGTTACTGATCCTTTAACTGCCTTGTGAACAGCACGGAGGCAAAATGATCCCTTTATCAGGTTTTAGGCAGTTCAGAAACTTTCTTTGTGCTCCACAGTCAAAGTGTTAAGTGTTCAACCCACTGAGAATAAAAATGTTTTACACTCAGCTGAAAATAAAATCAACAAGCCTGGTGAACCCAATGCAATTTCTTGCTTGTGTTGTATCTCCTCTTCATTACCAGCGGGATATAGAAGAGACAGCAGCATAAATTGGACCCTTGCTTGGCTGAATTTCTATGAAAACCACTGGATTTCCTTTCAGGAAGGAAGACGGGTTTCCCCAAGCCTTTTGGCTGTTCACTGAAGGGTGGGAGGTGGAAACTGAAAATATAAATATGAAAAAAGGCAAGATATAAAAGTAATATATTAATGATGCTAAAACATACAATATGCTCTAAGCAGCATTGTTTCTTCTGTGTTAGTTCCACACTAGTCAGGCTCTCCCTTTCTCCATTTCTCCTACAATATTCCTGGGAGCTGCAGTTCAGGTTGTCTCACAATACCAGCTTGCTGTGCAGGCCAAACTCATTGCATGACTGATCACATTTAACCCCAAGGTCTAAAGCAATGTCAGTCACAGGTCTCAGAGGGGTAAAGTGTCTCTCAGGTCAGTTCTCAACAGCCTTAAAAGCATAATAAGTGCTATTTATCTGTGCCTCTAGTTTCTAGTTATGTGCATGAGAGATAATGAGTAGTGCTTTTTCTCTTTGAAAGAATGTAAAGCAAATCTTATTAATACCAACTTTATAAAGTCATATATTCACTTAAAATGTTATAAAATGTGGTAATTCTGATACAGTTCTCCATATATACTTATTTGTATCCCCTTTTCAACATCAGTTCCAGCTTCACATTGAAAGCATTTTGCAATTTTTGAATAGTGCTAATAAATTTACAAGTTAAATTTTAGCATTTGCCTTTTTTTGTCCTGGATTAAAATTTAATTTCATCTGTGGTTTTCTTTTTTTACCTTAACCCATAGATTTACATTACATTCCTTTAAGCCTTCATCTTTCTAGAGGATTTTTCCCCCCAATCTAATTAAAACAAAGTGGCAAAACCTCAAGAGAATGTTTGGAGACATTAGAAGATACTTTAGAAAGGTACTAAGCTGTGTTGGATCAGTGGGTGTAAGCAGCTGTTTCTTTTGCTTCACTGGAGCTACAAGAATTTGTAACATTAAAAATTACACCTTTTTGTTTATGTTCCCTGAAAAAAACAACTGTCTAACCTTTTCCCTCTCTAAATGCATGGGAAATGTTTTCAAAGAAACTGTTCCTCCGTGGGAAGAGCATGGAATTGGAGAAGCTGTGGATGCCATGAAAGGTGTATTGACTTATTGCAGGTGAGGATCTTTGCCTCTGAACTCCTTTTCATTGTTACTCCCACGACCTCTCTCGTCTTTTCATGATGAGCAGCACAGCATAGATTTCAATGGCTTATTTCCATTTCTCTCACATCTTTCAGTGATGAAGGACTGACTGTTGTTGGGTCCTCAACAAGCGTTTATGTCTTTTGAAACATTGATTTGCCTAGAGATGACTTATCAGCGACTTACACATGTGTACATCTCTCACTTCATATTAAAGCAAATATATATATATGGGGTTATTAAGGGTAACTGTGCTTAATTTTATTTTTTTCTATCTGTACTCTTTGCATTCCTGACTCTTCCCTCCACAGTCCTGTGCCTTGAGTTCAATAATCGATATTGCAAGAAAATGGAATCATTCCAATCTGAAAAGCAAAGAGGCAGCTGGACAAGCCTCAGAACATTATTGTCCTGGTTATGGTAGCCAGGATCAGTTTGTCATTGGGTGGCTGTGTGTTCTGAACCCTCTATGTCATTTTTCTCATGAACTGTCCACAATGGACCATTGGCAGCAGCTGCCCAGGGCACAACTGACATCTCAAGCACAAGATGGGTGTTTAGGAACTTCTGGGAGATAAGGAAGGTTTCCTGTCTTCATACCTATGACTCAGGTGTGATAAGTTCCCTCTGGGGAGTCACCAGCACCTTCACATCCTCCTGAGGGGTCATGTCTGCTAATGGGCCATCAGGGATGCCAAAAATATGCCATTATTCACCTCACAGAGTAAATCACCCAATGTGAAAGTCTCCGCCCTGGGGGAGGGACTGGGCGTTCCCATCTGAGCCCAAGCAGAGATAAGCTTGAGGTTTTGGGACTGGGGGCTCTCTTCTGATCCAGAGGAAGAGCAGAACCTCACTAGGACTGAGACTGCCACCAGACTGCAACCATCATTTTCACCAGCACGTTTCTTTCTTTTTACTGTGAACTCAGGGGGGCCACGTGTTGCTCAGCACAGGGGTTAGGGAGCTCCATCCTGCTCGTGCCCCGCTGTGCTGGGCTGTACATCTGGTTTTGTGGGTCAAATGGATTTTCCTTCTGTGAAAGTGTATTTATTGTGATCTTTTATTAAATTGTTATTCTGACTTGCAATCCCATCCCAAGTTGGATTCCTTTTCTCCTGCCAGTTTAACTCTAAACCAGCAGTTATTCACCAGTAAAATAAAACTTAAATTAGAAGCTGAGAGGAGCTGGGAAGTCTCATGGAATGAAGCAAGCAAGGAGATAACACTGAAAGGGGGGGTTCCTGCTGCTGCTGGGGGTGGTGCCACAGCTCTCCAAACACCTCATTGCTTTCCCACAGCACCTCCAACCTGCCCGCAGCGGGCACAGTCAGGATCAGCTCCCACTGTCACCAGAGCACAGCAAAGGCAGAATCCTAAAAAATCCAGTCTCTGGATTTTCAGCAGCATCACCTGAGATGGGAGCTCAAACCTCTTTGGAGGTGTCTGTGACAGCCTGAGGTTAAAGGTGGCGTAGGGACAAAGAAACTGTGTTGGGACTTGGGCTCAGAGGTTTAGGTTGCTTTGAGGAAAAGATTCTTCACCCAGAAGGTGGTCAGGCACTGGAACAGGCTCCCCATGGAAGTGGTCACAGAACCACAACTGGCAGAGTTCACAAAGCATTTGGAAAATACTCACAGGCACACAGTGTGAGCCTTGGGGATGGTCCTGGCCAGGAGATGGACTCAGTGATCCTTGTGGACCCCTTCCAACTCTTCATATTGTGTGATGCTGTGACACTGTTCTCTGTGGAAGCTCCAAGCAACTTGTTTCTCTCATTTGCAAAGAAAAGGCAAGACTGTCCCAGCCCCTCATCTATAGGGCCCCTAATCCTGAGACTGGTATGTTTGATAGAACAAGAGGATGTGGCCTCAAGCTGCACCTGAGGAGGTTCAGGCTGGACATCAGGAGGAATTTCTTCACAGAAAGGGTTGTCAGTCATTGGAAGGGGCTGGTGAAATCCCCAACCCTGAAGGTGTTCAAGAAATGACTGGACGTGGCACTCAGTGCTCTGGTCTGGTTGACAAGGTGGTGATTGACCCGGGGTTGGACTCCATGACCTTAGAGGTCTTTTCCAACCTCAAGGATTTTGTGATTCTGTGTTATTTTGTGTTTGAGGGTGAGTCCCCAACAGTTTTTCCCTTAGGAAGAAGGAGAAGCCAAGTTCACCTTTAGGGAGGACTTTTTCTCTCTGAGCAAAGACTGCAAAATGACAACACTCAGTTTTTCCATTTTTATAACTTGATCACAAATTATGCCCAAGGGAAGTTTGACAAAAGGACCTCCAAGGTTGTTCATGGTCAGTCTGTTGTGCATATGTGAGTTTCCAAATTTTCATCTGTGTTATACTGCCTAACTTCTCACAGCTATAAACTCAATTCTGAATTCCCTTCTTTTCCCCCTGAGTTCTAAAAAAACCCCCAGCAAATAAGCAATTTGTGGATGTAAATGCATTAAATATTAATATTACCATATATAAATATTAATTATCACTAAATACATATATCTGTGTATTAACATATTAAACATATTAAACCCAACCTAAAATTAAAATAAAAAACTTTTTTATTAAAATAAAAAAGTTCTTTCTAGGGAGAAAAGTTTATATTTTCCTGTTTATTGCAATGGAAAAGTGATGGACTGAATAACAAAAGGAAAACAGAAAACCCAAAACAAGTTGCCTGGGTTTCACAACTCCAGGGGAGCTGCAGGGTACTTATTTCTTTACCTTTACAAACCTCTATTTTTTAAAGCAAAGACAAAACCCCCAAACCACTAAAGAACAAGATATATTAGTTGTAGTTGATAAAAATCCCTTGGGAATGGTGCAGAAATAATGGCCAAGTATGGGATAAAACATCACAGTGTTGCTGTGATGGGACTCACTTTTCAGAAAACTCAAGCTGAAAACAAGCATAGAGTGTATGGGGGCCTCCTACAGGAAAATAGGTCATTAAACTGATATTTTTTACAAAATTGGGGTTATTAATCCTGTTTTCCTGAAAGAATTCTTCCTACCTAATAATTCCATACCAAGGTGAAGTTCCTGTGAATTTCTCATTGCTATTCAGTTGTGATATCCTGTATATTTTCCCAAATCTCTGATGTTCTGGAACCAAGACTGCTGGAACTGCCTAAATGAACAGGTGTTGTGTCAAAGAAACCTCAATCCCACAACTGTATCCTTTCAAACAGGGATTTACAATGTCATTGCCAAAACCTAGAATGGTAAAAACACAACAAGCATTTCAATTTTTATAGTTAAAAAGCAGTTTACTGTTGACTGTCCTATAGGAAACAAGAGGAATGTGATCAAAACAATCAAAATATACAATTCACAGTCCATTAGTTAGGAGACCTTTCATTAATTACTGATGTTGCAGCACTGTCAAAGCAATATATTAAAAATCCTACTCCTTGGATTGTTAAATAGAGTTAAAATGCATATTTTTAAAAGTCTATAGGTTTTAGCAGTTTTCTTTTACTTCTTCAGACTGGTTTGGAGGTTTTTTACCCCATTCTAGTGCTATGGAAAGTTGCTTAAATGACTTGTGAATAAAGACATTCTCAAATTCATATTCTTGCTATAACAAATCCTCACCATGTCAGGGAAACTGGAAGCAGGGAAATCAGAAGTGCCAGAAATGACAGTGGTAGGGTAATTGTCATTCCCTTTTTTACAGAAAAAAGTGTAAAATTTCCTTGCTCTGTGCTTGCAGAGGAATATTTTGTGTGTGTGTACTTTCTTTCCTTTTATTCTCACACACACACACACGTTTTTGAAAAAAGTGGAGAATATTTGAGGCCCAGAGAAGTCAGAATGCAGACCAACATCTTGCTGTTTCTAGAAACTCGCACAAAGTAGATTGAATTTCTTGATGTCCAATTCAGGAACCATTAATTGCTGTGAGTTGAACCTCATAAAAGTTTTGGCTTCATTTGAAAGTGTATCTAATTGTATTCTTCTAAGGGCTTGAGTTTCCATCAGTCATCAAACAAGGTGCACTTTCATTTCCACTAAACTACAAGATGGTTAAATAGATTTCAAAATGTCTGATGTGTCCATGATACTTGTGTTAACTGCACAAGCCTGGAGATGTCCTTATGGACAGAGATGTTTTGCCTCAGAAAGTCCTTCTGAAATATGTTGTACCAGACAAAAACCCTCTGTTTTCCATGCAAATGGGTCAAATTTGGATATTTTCATACATGTGGTCACCTCTGCAGGGCTGGGTGCTTAGACACCTACAAATTATAAGCTGCAGGGTTGAGTTCATTTAACAGCAACATCCAGGTTATGAAAGAAACGTGGCATTAAAATTCCCCTTGCAGGATTCCTTTGTCCTCTTCAACATCCAGCCAGGAGAATGTTTCCCTTCCCATTAATGAGTAAAGGGAAGATGTGGTGTGTGGGGAGGTTGGGGATGGAAGATGTTTCCACGGCAATTTTTTCTCCAGGGGGCTGAGAAACAGGATACAGGAATGAAGGATAAAGCTGAGTCTCCAGAGGCGGGGAGGGAGCTGAGGGCCAGCCCAGGGATGCCACACTTCATGTGAGGCATTCCTCTCTCGGTGGAGAGGCTTTGGCACACATTCCAGGGAGGCTCGAGCTGGCATTGTGACTTGGGAATATCACTCAAATCGACTCGTTGGCTCCCTCCCAGGAGTATTACAGCATCTTAGCAGAAAGGCAAGGCTTTCCTTTCTAAGAAGTCATTGTGTTTTTTTTTTTTTTTTTTTTGTAATTCTAGACGTAGCCAAAAATGGGCACAAAGTTGCTCTGTATGGCTGCAGCCCTTTATGGCTCAGGTTTTCATGCTGTGTCCAAACAGTGGGACAGACTGCTGTCAGCACACGCTGCACTTTTTGTCCAAGTCTCCCTGTTTCTCTTGTCATAACACCCTGGACTCAAGAAGATGCTTGCAAGCCGTTGCCAGCTGGGTCTCTTCTGTTGCTGTCACCTCCTCAGCCCTGTTCTCCTCCACCCACAAGTCACAGAAAGCCTCCAGGTATCTGCCTTCCTCCTTCCATCCTTGCTGCTGCCACAGCATTAATTCCCACCACTAATTCCTGCCAGCTCGTGAGGTGAGCTCAGAGAGCCCATAAATTTATGTTTCGGTGATTTCCTCTGCTTTATGATTAGACCTCCGTTCATTAAATGAATTGAACACATATGCTGGTTTAGGAGTAGCAAAGCAGGTCCATGGAAAGCTGACAGTTCTTTCTCACCTGCTCCCACAGCCCAACCAAGCATCCCCCAGGCTGTGGAGTCCCAGCAAAGGTGAGGCAATCAGGGTTGGTTTTTTTTTGTGAGGGGAACTGCTTCAACAATTCAGTGTAAGATACCAGCCTTGCAGACGCTTCACTGATGTGATGCTTCCACATGTAAAACATTCCCATTGGTTTAGGTACTCCCTGTGCAAAGGACACGGTTGTCACCTCAGAGCAGGAGTTGCATTTCCAAATGTGAGTAAATAGAAGAGACAATGTTTACCTTCTGCTGCAAAACCAGCTTGCTAAAGAAGTGGCACAACATTGGAGTAAAAAAGGAGCAGAGTGTTCTTGTGCACACACTGCAATAAAGTGTGTATTTTTTTTTAGACAAATGTTTAAACAGTGGCAGGAATATTATCAATAATATAATTGTTATTTCTGAGCATATCTGTTGAAAGCTAACACTCAGATCCCAGTCATATTTGAATAACATCCCCAACCATTTGAACAGCGTCCAATTATCCCTTGGACCAAAAAGTAGTTCAGTCACTCTAAACTTAAAAATGCCAGAGCATCGTTTCCACGGAAGCCCAAAGACCCCAGTGACTCTGCATTTTGAGTTTTTACAGCTGTCAGTGGGGCTGAGCTTTGGTTAGCAGTTCATTCTTCATTTAGTAACCTGGTCCAAGCAGCAACACCGTGACAGTGCTGTTTCTAATTACCTCAAAGCCATCCCTGAGAGAGGAATGGCTCACAGGATTAAGAATAATCAGAGAATTATGACAACACAAGGCCCCTGCCAACCCCCTTGAGGCATTGTACAGTCTAGTTAGAAACAAACTAAAAGACAGTTAAAACCACTTCATAACAAGCTCTTAAATCAAGCTGATAAAAGCAATTAAGTAAACACCAGGAAGGGAGAAGAGTGATTAAACTAAAGGGAAACATTGGCACAAGAACAAATGGGTATAACCTAGACAGGAACACATCTAGGATGGAAATTTGATAAGACTTCTCAAGTCTCCATGGACTGAGGTTCTTGCAGCAGCTGTTCAGCAGGAGCAAAGGGTAGGTGAGGCAATAATCTGAGCAGTTCTTAAGGTAGAATTCCACAGGTTTGTTGCTGGGATTGGTACAATATTCCCTGAAACCACAGGAGTCGGGGAGGGTGGGGGTGGGAATGTGAAAAACTAGTTCAGAAGAGATGATAACTGAGAGTATGTGTGTACAAGTATCTGAAAAGGTCTGTCTGGAGTGCTGTGACCCATTGTGGGCACATCTGGAGTGCTGTGTCCAGGTCTGGGCACAGCTGGAGTGCTGTGTCCAGGTCTGGCTCCTCAGGACAAGAGGGACATGGAGCTCCTGGAGCGGGTCCAGCGGAGGCTGCGGAGATGCTGAAGGGACTGGAGCATCTCTGTGAGGAGGAAAGGCTGAGGGAGCTGGGGCTGTTCAGCCTCCAGAGGAGACCCTGAGAGGGGACCTGCCCCCCGTCTGTCAGTGCCTGCAGGGAGGGGGCAGAGCAGGGACCAGGCTCTGCTCGGGGTGCCCAGCAATGGCACAGCAGGGACGGGCAGGAACTGATGCCCAGCAAGTTCCACCTGCACAGGAGGAAGAACTTCTTTGCTGTGCAGTGCCCCAGCCCTGAACAGATTGCCCAGGGAGGGTGTGGAGTCTCCTCACTGGGGATATTCCAGAACCCTCTGGACACAGCCCTGTGCCCTGAGCTCTGGGATGGCCCTGCTGGAGCAGAGGTGGCACCAGATGCCCCACTGTGGTCCCTGCCAACCTAACCCATTGGATGATTCCTGTGGGATGGAGCATTTGTGCCAGGCAAGCATAAATGCTGCTGAAAAGGACTTGGTAAAGAGACCCAATGCTGACTGTGAATCTTCCATTATCCCTGTAGCTTGTCCAAATTTGTTGGAAACTGTTCATCCCTAGGAAAGTTAAGCCCTCCTGAATCACATCCTTGTACAGTTCAGAGGGACAACCCTGCTGTCAAGCATCTCCTTTCTCTTTACTTAGCTCTAATCCTGCAAATCCACCTCTTTTGATTTAATGGCTGCTCTGTGCATCCCACTTCCCTCCCATATCACTCTCCAGAGCTCTTCTTTTCAGCCCCTTCATCTGAGCCATTTTATCTCTGTAGAAGGTCTCCTCTAAGATACTCTTTTATTAATACTGCTTAGTCTGCTAATTGCCCAGGAGGATCATCTATCTCCTTCTCTTGGTGTGTTCAATTAGCCTGAATCTTATGAACACATTTTTTCCCACATTACCCATCCTCCCTTCTCCTTCTGTGCTTTGCTCTTCTCCTCCCCTCTACCCCGTGTCACCTTTCAGGAAGCAATATATTGTGCCCTCCTTTCACATCTCTGGCTTCCAGCCCACTTTGAAACTGAAATCCCCATTAGAAATGGAGACACAAATGATTAAACAAATCTTCAAGCAGGAACAGGGTGTAGGAAAGTAATTAAATACTCTATAAATGCTGGAAAGCTGTAATGAAACTGCCACACCACCAAGCCGGTGGCTTGAGGAAGGTGCTGCCCAGGGAAGAGCTCAGTCCTGGCATTCAGGAAGAATTCCTACTGCCTGGAATTGTTTGTTTGAAGTCTCACATCTTAATTAAATGATAGATTGTTGCAAGTTTATTTTATTCAAGGGATGAGGAAAGGCTGAGAGCTGGGATTGTCCAGCCTGGAGAAGAGAAGGCTTTGGGGGGACCTCATTGTGGCCTCTCAGTGCCTGAGGGAGCCCACAGGGAAGATGGAGAGAGACTATTTCCAAGAGCTTGGAGTGACAGACAAGGGGGAATGGCTTCAGACTGACAGAGAGCAGGGTTAGATTGGATATTAGGAAGAAACTGTTCCCTGTGAAGGTGGGCAGGCCCTGGCACAGGTTGGGCAGAGAAGCTGTGGCTGCCCCATCCCTGGAAGTGTCCAAGGCCAGGTTGGATGGGGCTCTGAGCAACCTGGTCTAGTGGAAAGGGTCCCCACCCATGGCATGGGGTTGGAATGAGATGATCTTCAAGGTCTCTTCCAACCAGACCATTCTGTGCTTCTAGGATTGTAAGGAAATTTCACCCAAAAAATTGGAGACAAGTATTTATCCACTGTGTATCTTTGGAAGACTTTGGATATCTCTGGATAACACAGTCAAAGCAGTAGAAAACCCAACTGATTTCTGCTTCTGTGGCATGCTCAGTTGCATTAGAAGTTCCTGAATTATGTTTAATTCCCTGTTTGGTAAATTCTGTGTTTTCAGGCAGACATTCCCCCTGCCTTAGTCACCTCTTCAGCTCTCTGCCTCTTCACTCTGTGCCAGTCCCTCCAGCCCCTTGATCAGTGCTGGGCTTTTTTCCCTTTGAACTCCATCCAGTTTTGCTCTGGTACATTTGTCCACTGAGGTTCCAGCAACCAGCAAAGGCACCTATCTGCAGCTTCAGAAATAGGTCTAAGTGCTGTGCAGCTGCAGTGTATCAGGAAAAGAGCTTGGAATGACTACTTTTCCCAAGGATTGCCATAAGCAATCGTATCATACATGCAGGATGTTTAAAACTTTACTCCCTGAAGTAGTCTGTCAAACCCTTTAGGTTTACTTGTATGAGTAAAGATAAAACATTGTGCAAATGCTCACCTCTTGCATGTGTGAATTGGGTGTATCTGCTAGATTTGGCATATTATGTTTTTCTGTTTCTTCCACAAGCTAAAGGAATAACTGTTAATGGAGGTGACATTCCCTGAACAGCTAACAGCCTGGGAAATAGTTCATTTCACTAGTTACATTCAAATAATTAAAACATGTTAATTATCTTTTTGTGTATTCCTTCTTGGTGTGTTTTTACTTTCTTCTGACTTCCAATTGCATTTTGAGCACTTTACAAAGGGGCTCGGTTTGTCTTGAAATCTGAATTGGCTTTTATGTAACTTTTTTCTGTTGCCTTATTTCTTTTTCCTAGCTCCTTTGGCCACCCTAACTCACCCTAACTTCAGACGTCATGTGGGGAATTGCTGCCAAGCCATGTCATATCACCTAGAACGTGACATGCAACCAAATTCTTCCCATGCCCGTCCTCTCCCTGAAACATCTCTTTTCTTTCTGGCATAGCTGCAAGATGCTGGTTTTATGCCAGCAAATATCCCAAGTACTAATATGGGTCTTATTCCAAACAATTTGTACAATGCTAGGAGCATCAAGTGGCCTGAGTCAGTCCCAGCATCTTCCTTTAGTTTATTTCTTTTTATTTTTAAAGGCTTCTTAATTTCCCTTCTGCACTTGCACTTGGAGCTTTCTATCCACAGCTGTTCAGAACAGGATTTGTGGAGGCACATAAAGAACCTGCTGAAGACCTTCCTTAGGTCCCAATTTCTCAGGAGACCCATTTCTAGTGCTCTTTAGGCTGCTTTGTTTGTTGTTTTGTTTTGTTTTGTTTTTCCTAAAAGATTTGTTATCTTTAACTGCACACAATGGTACTGCAAATAGCAGATTCCATATTTTTACACATATTTAACATAGCAATGACTTTTCTTTTTTTAACTGCCTGAGGTACAGCCCATAAAATGTTACCCTGAATTTCTGTAATAGTAACTTTATCTATTGAGGAAGCAATTTCCTGAATCACAACTTTATCTTGCAATAAAAAAGTATTAGTGGTCCTTCTATTGCACGATGATTTAACCTACACTAAAAACCCCCTGGTGACAGATACATAACCAGAAAAGAGAATTCACCTGATAAGGTATTTTCATGCAAGTTTTCATGGAGGTTTTGAAAGAATAAATTAAATCCATAAAAAGATATACATTATTTCTGAAAAAATAAAAGACACTGTCTCTAAAACCAGGTAATCAATCTTCAAGCATCAGTTAAGCCCAGAAGTTGCATTTTGATTAACAGACATTAGAGAATAGATATTAATGAAACATGAGATGTGGTGTGCTAGGGGAGACCAAAGATCCATCTGGCCCAAAATACAGGGAAAGAATAAATGTACAGAAATCTGTATTCTGAGGTGCCACAGTATTTTACAATCATAAACAAAAGCTTGCTTATCTGGAGGTTGTATCTTTAAGATGATGTTTAATATCTGTGTAGCCTCCAGGAGTTTCTCTTGCACCTTGCTAAGTGTGTCTATATATTTAGTGTACATAGTCTGGGATAATGAATTATGTCATTTGATTGAGTGCAAAAGCATTTCCTACTTTCATTTGAATCCTGCCTCTGGTATTCTTGTTTTGTAAGAAATGAGGCATTACCACTCCTCAGTTTCAGAACGTTTACTACTTTATGGATCTCCATCATAACTCGTGCTTGGCACATGGGCATCACTTCACCAGGCTGTGTTTTTACAACCTTTGAGCTTCTCATCTCTCTTCCCCTATTCCCGGACACCCAAGCCTGTAAAGAATATTTTAAGTCTTTTCACAACATCCTGCTATCTTCTGCAGAAACTCCACTTCTCAAGGCTGACAGAAAACAACCCAAGAGCAACCATAATACATGAACTTTCCCACACCTTAATATTCTTAGCACCTTCCAGCTTTAAAGCCAATCTCCAGTGAAATCAACTCTAAACCCCACTCTCCTCACCAATTGTCCATTTTCAACCCCTTCCTCCTCACACAGAGTAAGAACCTGCCTTGATTAATGAATCCTGAATATCAATCACTTTTTGCCCAGGTACATTATTTTGCATTCATCAAAATTTCATTTCAACCTTTCTTCTGCTCAACCTCCTCACTTCAGAATCGTTTGTGAAGCTGCCTTTACTGGTGATTTCCTGTACCCACATGTCCCTTGGCTCCCAAGAAACTCTGAAAGGACTGTAAGACTTTAAATGCAGTTGAAGGACATGATGCACTTGCAGGACTTGATGCAAAATCAAAAATCCTCTGACAAATGGACTGAGTTTCTCTTCCTATCTCTCCATATTTCCTTGCATCCTATATCCTCTGTGTGTGTGTGTATGCACACTGGCACAGGTTGACTGCCCCATCCCTGGAAGTGTCCAAGGCCAGGTTGGGTGGGGCTCTGAGCAACCTGGGCTGGTGAAAGGTGTCCCTGCCCATGGCAGGGGGATGGAGTTTGATGATCCTTAAGGTCCCTTCCAACCCAGGCCAATCTATGATTCTATTCTCCATCCTGGTTGCAATGCCCATGGAAAGCAGGTTATGGTTTGCAGTAACCTTTTCACATTTGGTGGTTCCTACCAGGATCTCCTTTCCCCCTCCCCAAGAGGAGCACTTCCAGCTGTTTTGACCTTCTCTCACCAGTCACATCTTTCAGGCATCCACTTGTTCTCACCACTTTACTCTGGACTTTCTTCAGCCACCCCACCATGAGCATGAAATGGGTTTTTTTACCCACGTGCAACTAAGAGCAAAAAACCAGAGCAAAGGAGCACCAAATCAACGCCCCAGTGATTTGTGTCCCTTTCCCTGGAATTCGGTGGCACAGCGGGAAGACCAGGAAAAGAAAATCCCTGAGGCCTGACATTTGCTTGAACCGACCCTGCCACGTGGCCCTTTGCATACTGAGGGACGTTGTGTAGAGGAACAACACGGTCCAAGTTTCCAGAAGGGCTAAGAAATAAGCACCAAAAAGGGGTCTAATTTTCACTCCCAGAGTGAGTGCATTGGTGGGGCTCAGGAGGCAGCAGGGAGTACAAGGATGGTTCCTTGTTTCGCTCTTTTGCCTGTGGCAAAACATTCCTCTATTAATTCATTGCTGTTTATAAAGTGGTTTGACTTTCTCGGATGAAAGGGATGACATAAGTGCTTGGTCTTAGACCATTATTATTTATTTTTATTCCTCACTATTTTTCAGGCCAAGGAGCTATTAAAGGCCTCATAAAGTTTAGCATTTTAGCCTTTGTACTTTGAAAAGAAAAGAAAAGAAAAGAAAAGAAAAGAAAAGAAAAGAAAAGAAAAGAAAAGAAAAGAAAAGAAAAGAAAAGAAAAGAAAAGAAAAGAGAAGAGAAGAAAAGAAAAGAGAAGAAAAGAAAAAAGAAAAGAAAAGAAAAAAAGAGGTTCAATCTCTGTAACATAACAGAGTTGTCTACTGTGCAGTACACAGAGAATTTTTATTTAAAGGAAAAATTAGAAACAGAAACCAAAATGATCTCTGAAGGTGGGGAAAAGTGGAATATTTCTAAGAAAGAGGTCACTGCTTGTCAGGATTTTTCACCTCTCCAAATTGGTGCAGTCCCAGTGATTTTGTTTGGGTACTCCATAGTTAACATTTTCACTTTCAAGCTCCAAGTTAATAAAACTTTTCGTGGTGCTCTCAATAAACCTTTATTTGGGGACTTGAAGGCTATTGTGTATACAACACAGACAGGCACTCAAAAACTAGTGATGTGCAGGAATTAAGTTATGTGAACACATTAAAAGGGTCTAGGCCAGCACCTTGGTTCTGGTAAATGAACTTTGCTGTTTGGAAATAAGTGAGGTTATGCTGACCTGTGTCAAGCTGTCAATGTTGAAACTTGACTTACGCACTAAAATCAAAAAGAAATGAAAAAACCAAAGACTCACAGAAGGGATTAAACTATATAATTGCAGGAAATAATGCACTGATGTTATTAACTAACATGTCCATGTCTCCATACACTTGAACTTCTCTTCTGAGTAGTGCCTTCCTTCTCAGCCATGCCAGAAAAGCTCATGATCCCCCTCAGTCAAACATTCAGTCATTCACACTGACTCTGTGAAATGGTTTTCTTTCATACTGTAAGATTTCTATTTCAGTACATCATGCCCAGGTTCCATCTTACAACCAAAAAAAGTAATAATTGCACTGTATGAGATTTAAAAAAAATTCATACAAAGCTATGGGATGGGATGGATTCTTTAAATCCTGGAAGGATTAGCATTGGTCATTCTCTGTAGGCTGGCCTAAGCTTTGTCTTAACTTCAGTGGCAGTAAATCTGATTTAAAACAAAGTGTGCAATGACTGTATTATTCTGCATTTGCCTGTTAAACCAACAGACTGACTCTTGACTTACACTAAACAACAGTGAAAGAGGTTCTTACTGAGTTAAAAGATTAAACCTCTTGTTTTCATGTTTTTCCTCCTTCCTGGGGAAAACCTGTTTAGGATTAACTCTTCCTGGATAATCTCTGTGTGCAGTTTAAACATAACCAATTTTGAGTTCACTGTGAGAAAAGAAAACTTTGGCTGCAATACTGTGTCTTGCCTGACAAATTTTTACTCTGTTAACTACGAGAACATTGGAAATGTGGAAATGGAACTGCTTATGCTTCTCAGAGGGGTGATCTGTATTCATAACCAAACTACAAGAAAAGGGGATTAGGGATTATAAAATGTTCACTATTTAAGAACTATGTACAATTAGAGTAGGAAATGTTCTCAAGATTGAGAATTTGCCTTGGAAAGGCCATTAACAAGAGGCATTTCCATTCAGATGAGTGGAAGATCAGGAGATGGTTTGAGGAAGACCTTCTTGGGGCTGTATATGTGAGTATGTAGGAGCCAAAAGCAGAATTTGAGGGGCAGAGTGTTTATTCAGTGAATTAAACATGACACCCATACACACTATATCAAATAAGAACCCAAATGTTCTAACTCATTGCAAAATAATCTGCTTACTCTAACAGGTAGTTGTAACTCCAGGTTCTGTCCCTGGCTGTCTGAATTGACATGCTACTACCAACACTGTTTCCTTAAGCACTAAAAGTCAAAGAACTGCCTCCAGTTCTGTCTTGCACTTGACTGAACATGTTGTCAGAGCCTCTTAAATGTTAATAGTTAACAACAAGTGCAAAAACCAAGCTCTGTTTGCAGACATCTTCACTCAGCTTAAGGATAATGAATTTCCACTTAAGGGTGTAGTTGTGGCTTGTATTAAAGTGGAAATTTACTACAGAAACATATGAGGAAGATGAAAGTCATCTTGCAAACACCATTGTTAATGATTCATAGGTCATTTTTTGCTAGATAGTTTTATGAAATAGTTGTTTAAAACAGTAACAGAGCTGGCATCACACAGAGAAGCAGACCACATTAAACCTCAGCCACATCTAATAGGAGAGTGAGTCAGAGAAGTTTGTGCAATGTGAAGGCTTTTCCTGAAATTTCTGGACATCTGCCTCACTGGCTCATTACAGCTTCTGGAAATTGCTTAAAGAAGCAATAACATAAAACTACAGCAGTATTTTAAAGCAATAGAAATTTTCTCTGACAAACGGAAGACACTTTGTGAAATTTATTGGCAAATTAAAAAGCAAAATTTGCATCCCACGGTGGAATGATAAAATATTATTAGACACTCAGAGAGAAAGAGAAAATGGAAGTAATATGGATATAATAATATGTGTCCTCAAGAGCTTAAGAAGTCCATTAAGTAACATTTTAACAATAACAAAAAGAAATGTGATAGAGCCTGCTCAAAACATAGGAAGTGGTTTCTTCAGTACTTGTGAGCTTCTGTGTGTGGTAAACCTTACTTGATGAAACTTAGAAAATTTGTCAGCCCACAGCTTGTAAATTAGTTCCCATTGCCTGGCTGAGCAGTGTCCTGCAAACCCTGCTGAGCAACAGCCCCCTGGGACTGGGCACTCTTCCAGCTGAGCATGGAAAGGC
This sequence comes from Formicarius rufipectus, assembly GCA_013399695.1. Taxonomy (NCBI): domain Eukaryota; kingdom Metazoa; phylum Chordata; class Aves; order Passeriformes; family Formicariidae; genus Formicarius; species Formicarius rufipectus. Next base: position 591,471 of record VXAU01003997.1, read on the forward strand.
CAGAGACCTTGTCAAGTCAGCACACACAGCTCTGTAACTGCCCAGAAATCCTGCCAGACCCTTTTCAGGCAGTCTGGCTGAAGAAGATGCTGCATCTATTTTTTTTCATAAGGATCAGCACATGCATGGCTTTTGAAATCTAGACAAAGCCTTTTTTTCACATGACATCGGGATGTGGGGTGGGGGTGTTGGTGGGGGTGTTAATTTTCTAGCTGTGTTTCATTTCATGAGGTTTGTAAGTTCTGTTGGTGCAGATTGTACACTGTATTGTACACTATTATTTCACATTGGTGTCTTACAGGTATCCAGACAATGCCAGATATTTAGGCAACCCTTGTGATTAAAGGAGCAGCAGCTCCAGGAATGTATTCGGTCATCCCAGGAAAATGGGATGAGCTGCCACTTTAGGTATCCTCCTCCATGAGCTGCAGAGGAAGTCTTGGCAGACTTAGTGTGCCCTAAATGCCTTGCCTATATCTGTGAAGTTATGTGAGATGAATGCAGACCTTCACATGATTCTACTAATTGTTTTAACGAGCAAGTGGAACATGGAACTCTTCGTATTTGACAGTTTTCAGAGATATTGTTTTGTCAGATTGAAACTTTATTGAGATTCTGAAATAAATTTTGACCCATGGAATGATTGTTAGGAATGGAAATTATATTTTCTTGCCAACAGAAGGTATAACAAACAGGCAGAAGATAGGTCTTGGTGACCCTAAAGGTCTGGGTGACTTGATGAAGGGAAATGATGCAAACTACAGAAACACTAAGTAGAACCAAACATTAGGGTACCTTCTCCTAAATCACGTTCTCTTATCCTAAATGTCTCTTCCACTAACTTGCTTTCTCATAAGGCCTTTTTTTCTCCTGAGGATTAAATAAAGTTCCTCCTTACTTCCTTTCAAACTGATTTCAGGACTTAACCGTAATTTGAGTTAGAGTTTCTGAAAACAGGGGGTACAACATCAGAACCATGAACCATTCTGTGAACCATAACTCTCTTCTTCCCACAGAGAACCAACCAATTCCTACTAAAATCTGCCTACATACAGCCCAGTTGCATTCACTGAGTTAAGTGCAAATGGTCTGGTGGCAGAGAGAGGCTTTAGTGGCAAAACCTCGACAGAGTGTGGATTGTGAGGAAAGGTTATTTGGGGTCGTGGCTGGCAACCCTTCATTGCTACTGAAGGAAAAGCAGCAAGTGCAGGGGCACTTCAAGAGGTTCACATTTCCAGTGTTCAGGTGCTGTGTTGGTGCCCATTTCAGTAGTGATGCCAGAGATTGTTTTACCAGGGATATTGTCAGTTGGGAGCAAGTAAAGATGGAAACCTGTGTGAAAGGGTGCTAAAATTGAGTAGGTGAGGAGTTACTTTTTGACTAAATGCAGCTCATTGCATGTGTTTCAAACACCAGGTTTGCTTTGCCACGGAACAAGGAGCTAGATAGAAGGTTCCTCTTAGAATCATAGAATGGTCAGGGTTAGAAGGGACTTTGAATATCAGCTACTTCCACCCCCCCTGCCATAGGCAGGGACACCTTCCACCAGCCCAGGTTGCTCAGAGCCCCATCCAACCTGGCCTTGGACACTTCCAGGGATGGGGCAGCCACAGCTTCTCTGCCCAACCTGTGCCAGGGCCTGCCCACCCTCACAGGGAAGAATTCTGGGATGGACCATGTCCAGCCTCTCCCCCACCAGCACCCCCAAGTCCTTCTCCCCAGGGCTGCTCCATCTGCTCATCCCCAGCCTGGGGTGGCACCAGGGGTTGTCCCTGGTCTTGGTCAGCACTTGGTCCTGTTGGCTTGCAAGAGATTCTTTGTGGTATGAGCAGCACAAAGACTAAAGGAGAGAATGAGCATTTGGGCATTTTTAGGAGATTGTTTGAAACAGCAAAATTGCAGCTGTGTGCCCTCAGCACTAATCTCCGAGGATTTGTGAGCTCAAGTTGTGCTGAACTGTGTGATTTGAACTTCCAAAAGATTTAATTGTGCATTTAGAATGGGTTGGGGCTTTTGTTGATGCTCAGTTTGCTCAGTTTCTCTCTTTTCCTTTTTTTTTTTTTTTAGTTAGAAAGAAGAACTGTTCTTCAAAACTAACAAACAATAATTTGTGCATGTGACACTTTCCCTGGGAAGACAGGCATTTTGTGGTTTCTAGGAGCACCTGCCTTTTCCCTCCCTTAAATTATGAGTAGCAGTACCAGAGATGCTTGGCCTCAGGTTTTATACCATGCTGTGGTTTGTATCAAAGTGTTTTGTCTCATCACATCCCTTTGAATGAAACCAGCTTGGAAGGAGAAGTCAAGAATCACACCTGATCCATGCCAGGTAACAGTTCAGCCCACGGGAGCAGGCTGGAGCTCACTGAAGGCAAGCCATCTGAAATGTGTGCAGGGTGGGCATCATGCCCCTCACAGGGCAGGGTGCCTGCAGGGTGGGCTGTGTGGGAGGAGGTTGTGGATTACCCTGTGCTTGGGTTTAACCAGGCGCTGTGTCCAGCCTGCCCACTGCTCACTCCTAGCACAAGTGCTGGGACAGTTCCTGTCCTGCTGCCCTGCAGGACAGAGGGTCAGGTTCCACCAGTTTTGGTTCCTCCAGTCTAGACAACAGCTCTAGAAATGCATCTCCACAGAGGCCAGGATGGGTGTAGATCACTTCTCCACATCCATCCCAAGGGCTTGGATTATGGACCATGAAAATGGTTGCTCCTCAAGCCATTCCACCACCATGGCAGTGGTCTGCCTGGGAATACTCTTCACCTGGACTTGCTTTAAGTGTTGTCTCCTGCCTATTTCCTCTGGACTTTTATCAGCCAAACTGGTGCTTTAGCAACCTTTTGATGGTGGCTTCAGAGAGGGCATGACAGGGGCTCTTGGGTGGGCATGAAAGCATTGTGGGCACTAAGGCCAAACACATTTAGAGATATTTAAACTCTTTAAATTCAGATTATAGGTGCTGCCTGTTTTTCAGCCCAATGCAGAGTGACTGGCAGATAATTGCAAATGTGAATGATTGCAATTTTTCCCGGTTTCTAATTGTTTAATCATTTTATGATTTTATGATTGATTCTGCTCCTATGCCTTCTTGGACCAATATCATTTGACTGCTGTTAGTTAATACAGGTTGTCTTTTGCGGAACTCAGGAAGGAAAACCAGAACCATAGTTCCAAACCACACATTTGAAATTTATGTGGCCTCTTCCTCTACTTTTGCAGTGTTTTCATATCAGTGCAATTTTAATTGAATTCAGTAGAGCTACACTCTCTTAAGGCTCGGAGTGGGCAATTGGTATTAATGAAGAAACTTATTAGGAAAAAATATCCTTCAGGTTTACAGAACTGAGTTGTGAAGACAGAGAACAACAGTCCTTCAAAGGAGAGTGATCTGAACCCAGGTAGTTCTTTGAAGATAGGTGGAATTAATAAACATGGCAGAAACTTTAGAATTTTAGCATGGATGTGTCTCAGCTTAAGGGACCCTCCATAAGCCTAAAAATCCCATTTCTGATATGTTTTTAATGAAAAGTGATGAACACTAAGAACTAAAATTTGAATTTTGATTGAATATGCATTAGTGAGTGGCAAAGGTTTAAAACCAAAGCAGTTTACATGAAGGTAGATCATATTTGCCAAGAGAAAGGAAATTTCTATGGAAAGGGGATCCCTACACTAGTCATAAGAAAAAAAAAATCAAATAAGATCTAGTCCAAACTTGGGTAAGGGGGAGACTTATAATCTAATTATAAACTAAAGAACCATCTGTGGTGGAATCAGAAGTCCTGATGACAGAAGAAATATATTAATTTAGAATTAATGAATATTTTCTTTCTTTTCAGTGTAAAAATGCAGGTAAGGAGAAGGATTTAAGGGTGTTAAAATACTGAAAGTGAGCAGACTGGAAAAAAAAAAATGTTCTCTCTTTTCTGCTACTCCTGTTATCTAAGGACCTGATCAACCAGATACATTCAGCCATGAATATGAGGTACTACAATATATGAACATATTTAAGTGATCAATGAAATTGCCTCTAGTACTAAAATCTATATTGAAGATAAATAGAAGCCTGGCCCCTTGGGTCAGAGCTTCACCAAGATTTATGGGTGCATTTAACTTTATGTACATGAATTATCCCATTGATCTCTTTGGGATTGCCTACACATGTAAAATGAAGCACAGTTTTAAATCTTTTCTGAATTATATCTTCAGATTATTGTCTTCTCAATCTACGCACCACTTTGCAAAAGTCTCCGGATTCACATCGAGGTAAGTCTTTACTAATCTGGCAACAGGGGGAAGTTTCTGTAACATTCTTGGCTTATTTTTAGGACTGGAATTAGTGAAAATAAAGCAGCATTCTGCATCACCCTGAATAGTGCCAGATTTGTTTCTTACCAAAACCAGAAGTAGAAATTCTGGCCACTTCCTGAAATATTTGTAAGACTGACTCTTTTATTTCAAAGCCATTGATGGTTCAAAATCCTACACACTGGATAGTCTAATTCTAAATTATTGTCAGCTCAGACATCACATTGATTTGAAAATGACAGCCATTAGTTCAAATATGTAGTGTACATCAGTTCTGCTTTTACAGGGACAAGCAGACCTTGCAGGGACAGATAATGTTTTTATTAGACCGAGCAAAAAACTTCAGGAAAAAAAAGAGAAAGCTTAGAACTCACAAGTTATCATTACAAAGGACTTTCCTGACACCCAAGCAATTTGAATCAAATATTGTTTCTCCAACATTGTGGTCTTTTTGCAGAAAATCCCGAACATATGATTATGTCTTGTGTTTAAAAAGTTTTGTCCAAAGTGCTTTCTCAAACAGGAAGCAAAAAAATCCCCAAACAAACCACATGAAAATACTGCTTAATACTACTATTGATACTCTAGATTCTTATATTGCATATAACAAGTTAATTATAAAAAAATATCTGAAGGTGAAATCTACTTAGCCAGTTAGATATAATGGTTCTAGATTAAAAAGTTCTTTCTCTGGACATCAAGCAAACTAATAGATAACATACAGTAATAATAACCTGGTTCTAAGTTCTGCTTCGTGTCATCTCGTGTAACATAACCAGAGCCATGGTCTGCATTGTGTGAACCAGTGCAGAGCTCACCCCACGTTCTCCAAACAGGCAGCGTGTTGCTGACACTGCTAAAGCCTCTTGCAAGAAAAGAAATCCCTGACAGTGAGCAGAGGGAAAATGTAGCCAGCTGAACAATAAGTGTAGAGCATTTTAAGCCAACCCTTTAATCAAAGTCACCTATTTCAAGATGTTATTTTTCACAGGAGAAATACAAACCCACATTGCGCAGGATGTAGGTTTCTCCTGTTCTGCTAAACAAAACAGCCCCAGACTGGTGCCCCAGACTTGGCTCTGAGGTCAAGTGCCATGGTCTGGCTCCCTGTCCATGTGCTTAAACTTTCTTCCTCCCTGATTGCATCTGAAGTGCCTGCTATGGTTTTGGGGTATCCCCTTCCCTGAACCACACCAGGGGTAGTTGGCCTGAGCCAAAAGCCTTCTAGGGAGTGTGTTTCACATTAAAGCCACACTGCAGAGCTCTGTAAGTCGGTGTTTGAGTCTGTTTAGTTGCACAGATTTATAAATATCTATATGGTAAATCGGGGCACATTCGACTTTGGCACGTGCAAGCCAAAATGCATCTTATAGAAATGTGTCCTCAGGATTCAGATGTCTTCCCACTTACCCCAGCACAGAAGGCTGGGGTTTTCTCAGCAGTGAAACAGCTGATGTCTGAAGCTGATGGTCACAGGGTACTGTTAAACACTGTGCTGATGAATGACTAGAAGAAATGAAAGTGCTTTCTAATGAGAAACAACTGGGCTAAAAGCAAACATGTCAAAGAGAGCTTAAACTGTGCGGTGCTTTTCAAGGCTCCTGCTCTGGCACAGCCACCTCACTTCAAAAAGGGCAACCCAAGACTTTTCCTGCCAACGTCTTCACGGCACAGACAGAGAGTTCAACCACAGTTCAGGTCATAGAGCAGGTTTTGCACGTAGCAGGGACATCCACTGAGCAGCCCTGGTGTGGCAGAGCAGCCAGATGGAGGTTTGAGGTGCATGGGTGGGACTGCACCTTGGGTCCTCTGTCCAGTTCTGGGCCCCTCACTGCCAGAAAGACATTGAGGGGCTGGAGCATGTCCAGAGAAGGGCAGTGGAGCTGGAAAAGGGTCTGGAGCACAAGTCTGATGAGGAACAGCCCAGGGAGCTGGGGGGGCTCAGCCTGTAGATAAGGAGGCTCAGGGGGGACCTTTTCACTCTCTAAACTCCCCGACAGGAGGTTCTGCCCAGGTGAGGGTCAGACTCTGCTCCCAGGGAACAAGTGACAGGAAAAGATAAAATGGCCTCAAGCTGCCCCAGGGGAGGTTCAGGACAGACATCAGGAAGAATTTCTTCACTGAAGGTGTTTTTAAAAATTGTAAGGGACCGCCTAGGGAGGTCATGGAGTCTCCATCCCTGGAACTGTTCAAGCAAAGACCGGACATGGCGCTCAGTGCTCTGGTCTAGATGACAAGGTGATGATCATTCAAAGGTTGGACTCAATGACCTTGGAGGTCTTTCCCAACCTCGATGATTCTGTGGCTCAGTAAAGCTGCTGGCTGTGCAAGTTTTATTGTGGAAAGTGGGGACATGAGGCAATTTCTAACAGCACTGTCAGCATGGACATGATGAGCCATTCTGAAAGAAGTGCAAACTCCTGTAGATCAAACCCCTTCAGAAGTCTTGCTGAAGAGGTGAGTAATGGCCTGGAAAAGAGCCCCAAGGCAAAGCTGGTTCCATATGAGGACTGATGCTTAGGATCAGATGGGATAACATCTCCCACGTGAGGTGCCACCTGTGATACCCCTTTCAACATCTTTACTGGTTCTCATTCAGAAGCTGCCTTGGAAGGCTCTCTCTCTTTAGGTTTACTGCAGGAGGCACAAGATTTCCCCTTCCATCCAGCTTCATTTCACCAAAGGTAGCAGAGGTGGGTAAAGGAACAAATAATCTGTGCATTTCACACCATGAAAGTCCAGATGCGACTAATCTGACAGAAACTTTTGCAATCCCATTTAAAACTCCTCTGCCTAATTTTACAGGGGAGTTTTTGAATTCAGTTCAGCTACAGAGACCTGTACATAATCAGCTTATTAAAAGTAGCAGTTGGATAATTAGGAACGTGCAGTGGGAGTGGTAGTACATGAGCCAGCATTTCCAAGGCCAAAGCATGGGAACTACTCTAAGTGAACTGCTGAGTTACGTTCCTGCAGAAACATTAAGGTTTGCAGGTGGATTTCATGTGGAAGGAGAACAGTTTTAAGCCTCACAGATGCAAGGAGGTGTCACCTGAGGAACCAAGAGCCTTTCTACATGCCATGAATGATGACAAAGGAGGGATAATGCTGTTTTTTCTGTTCTCCCTCCATCGAGGCAGAACACCCTTCAACCCTCGTCTTTTCACTTCTGTGCTGCCTCTGCAAGTCACCTCTTTGCTGTTGGCTCTCCTTGGAATAGCAGCAAGGAAGCACTAGAGTTAAATGGTCCATGGAGGAAGAGGTGACGTGGATGAGTGATCTAGGAATGAACCTATAAATATAAGGCTGTCAGTTCTCATGTGGAGGGTACTGGATGAAAGGAAAGGAATTGCCTGGGAAGAGAAGGACAGGAGGAGGAAGAGTGTGTGTATTCTTATTACTCCAATTGCCTGTACATATGGATTTCAGTAAAAAAAAAGGAACTGAAGGAATTTGGATTTGTAAGGCCCAGTGAAACACAGCTCTGACACTAAATATGTGGGAAAGGGACATTTGCCATGTGAAAGAGGAAGTCTTTAATTCTTGCCAAGGGGGAGTGGAACAAGAAGTCTTGGGAGTTCTCAGTCCACATGGATTAGTTTGTAACCACTTTACGCTCTCTCAGTTTATCAGAATTGGAGTGTGTTCCCAAAGTGGAGAAAGAAGACAGAAAGTTGGGGTTTGTACAAGATTAGGACTTTTGATTTCATGATATTACTCTAAGTAAAATAATTTTTCATGTTGTAAGCATTTAGTGTTACTGGGATGAAAATGTTAATTAAGTTACATTTATTAATAAAATACAGCATCCTATGTTTATTATGAGTCCCATATGCTGTATTCGTATGATCAAATAATAAGGCATTTAATTAGTTTGAAAGGGCATCAAAGGGCAGCTCCTGGGAGTTGTTCCCCAAAGTAAAATTGCAAATCATCATCTTCATTTTGTTTCTGCCATGAGGGTAAATGAAGTAGCTTCTCCTTCACTATAATAACCTTGACTTTTCAGTCAAATTTCCTAACACTCATTGGCTTTGACTTGCATGAACTTGTCTGCACTGATACCCATACGATAACTTGAGTAATATAAAAAACACCCATAGGTGTTTAGAAGGCTCAACCTTTTAAACCCAACAAGAAAAAAGAAATACTGAAATTATATTTCTTTTACTTCCAGAAATATAATCCTTGGGAATTCACTTATTGCTTGCACTCAGGGCATCATGGTAGGAATTACTATTATTTTCAAACAGAGTGTCTGCAAAGGGAGCTTTACTATGGGAGCTTTACCACGCCATCACATGCACTTTGTATCACTGAATCAGGGGGAAGAACACTGCCTTTTTTCTGGGATTTGGGAACAAGGCAGGCAGGTGCACAGTAGCAATCACCTTTCCAGCAGGTGATGGAGCAGTGGGAAGGACTTCCCTTCAGTAAAGGAGGTCAGGGAGGTCCAGGCTGTTTGCACAGCGTGAAGGACTGAAGTCTGTCTCTCCCCGAAATCAGGGAGGGAGGAGAAGGTTCCCGCACAGGGATGGGGGAGGTTGGATTCTCCCACTCCCCAAAACGTCTAGGCTGAGCTCTCATACATTTCATAGTGTTTTCCACAGTTGATTTTTGACCTGGGAGTACCCAAGAGCTCTAAGTGAAGAGGGGATAATGATGGAGGGGGTCGGATTCTCCCACGGGAAGAGTGGATGGACATGTCGAGCTCAAGGCAGGGCCTTTGCAAGGGCAGCCCATCTCCTGCCCATGCCTTGCTGGGGCTGGGACACAGAGGAGCTCCAGAGAAGACACCTCTCCCCTGGGTTGGCCACAGACTCCTTGGGAATAAGAAGCATGGGGCACTCGGGGTAGACTGTGGGAATGGGAAAGTTGGAGGGTTTGGGGGCAGGGAGAATGTGAAGCTGCTGGATTTTCTGGGCAAGTGTGCATGAAATCAGTGGGCTGTTGTGGGGGTGGGTGGGTGGTGGGGGGAGAAGGAGGAGGAATTTGTAGTTCATGTATTTGTTCTCTGATAGGGAAATATAATACTGGTGGATTTGCTTTTCAGAGTTAAAAAAAAAATTACTGTTTGAGAAGCAGGTTACTGGCATGACCAGAAAATGATTGAGGGAAGCCTGTTTTAAAAGAACTGAATGCCTAAGCCTGAATTAATAAACTAGGAACTGCTGTTGAAACAATGCAAGGAATTTCTGAAGGAAAGACAGAGGGGACCTTGGAAAAGCAAGAAGGTAGGTGAAATTATCAATTTAATGATCAAGTTCAAATCAGGGCAGAGATACTTCTGCTAGTTTGCTACTTGTCTTACTCTTTTAAAAAATATTTTTCCTCGGAAATAAATGTTTTAGTGGAAATACATGTAATAATGTCTCTGTCAGTTCTTTGGTTTGGAAGGAAGAAGGTGAGGACTGGACTTTGTTCACTTTTGAAAAAGAAAATACATCAGAACTGAAAATTGACAAACAGGCTATTGCTTTCCTTTTCAGACATATGTCCATAGAAAATGTCTAGGCTGAGATCTCATACATTTTAATAGTGTTTTCCACAGGTGATTTTTGACCTGAGAGTACCCAAGAGCTCTAAGTGAAGAGGACATAATGACAGAAACATGGGAGTTATTTAAAATGGTAAAGCAAAAAACTTTGGCCAGCTCAAATTCTACCCTGTCTGTTCTGCAGTGTTATCACTGGCATTTAAATGGCAGTGTCAGTATAATGCCTTTGCTGCTGCTGCAGAGTGACTTAGGAGGGGATTTCCCTCATGTCAGCTGCAATTAAGCATGAAATTTGGGGTTTCATTTTATCCCCTTTTTCAGCGTCCCTGCAAGTTCTACCCAAACTCTCTCTGGCCATCAGAAAACTTTTCCTTGCTCTTGTCTCATACCCACATCCTCAAAAAAATTCCTTTATAGCAAGTCTTTCTTCTAGTCTCCATTTATTTCTAGAAAGCCTGAGCAAAGCAGTTTGTATTTTGCATGAAGCTGTGTGATAGTGCACAGAGGATAGTGCAGGCTCTCTGCCTTGATTTTCTATGGGGATCTGATTGATGTTAACAAGCAGTTTGATGTCTGCTTATTGTCCTTCCTATTCATCATCTCGAAACACTCGTCCAATTTCAGCTAGATCTGACAGGGAACTTCAGTTTTCAGAGGCACTAAACTGCAAATAGCAATAAATTGGTGGCTGGGACAAAAGATCCAAAGCAGTCCTTGCTGAGTGTCATAGTTTTCTGTAGCTGAATTTTAGTAGAAGGGGGGGGGCTTCCAGGATGGTCTTTGTTAGAAGCTGCCAGAAGCTTCCCCTGTGCTGTGGAGCCAAGGACAGCCAGGGCCAGGAGGGACCTCCTGCTGGTGGACAGAGTGGAGCCAATTAGGAATCACAGTCACAGCTCTGGGATAACATAGTTAAGAATTTAGGAGTGTGGCATGGTTGAAAATTCCAGTGATGAGATAACAACACAGAGACAAGGTGGGAGGAGGAGGAGAAGAAGGAGGGACCCATGGGAGCAGTGGATGAAGAACTCAAAGCTGTTCCCCCCATGCAGCCCATGGAGATCCCTTGGGGTGCACAGACCCCCCTGCAGCCCATGGGGTGACCCACAGGACAAGAGCAATGGCAGCACCAACAACTTCAAAGCCCCATTCCCTGCTCCCTCAAACTGCTGGAGGGAGGAGTGGGAGGAAAAAGGTGGTTTTAAGACTGATTTATTTCTTACTTTTTAGTTTTTATCTTGTTAGTAATAATTTTCCATATTTAGCCACTCTGAGTTTGTTTTGCCATTATCTTTCAACTAGTTTTTTTGCCTTTTCTTCTTTTTGCTTTCCCTCTGAGAAAGGGGAGCCTGGAGGTTTGGGTGGACTCCAGGTGAAAACTGCCACACTGGGAGAAAGCTTGGAGCAGAAACTCAAATATATGATCAGAAAGCAGAGCAGCAGGGCACCATCAGTGCTCTGGTCATGAAGCCAGAAATTGTAAATCAGAGGAGAGCTCAACCCCAAAACCTGGAGCAGCAGGGTATCAAGCTTCGGGAGCTGTGCTGATCCTGGATTCATGTTCCTAGGAAAGATGAAAAGTTGTGAATGAAATATTTCTGTATGGATATGGACTTCTCCCTCATTCTTTATTTGAAGGGAATGAAAAACTTTACTCCAAAAACTTAAAAGAGTATAAGGAAAATACAATTCTTTTCCCGAATTTTCTAGACAAAGTGGAAATCCCACACATTCATTCACTCGCTTAATGATCCCATACTTATTTATGAATGATAGGCAAGAAGTTATTGATTCTACTAAGTCAAAACACAAATGTTGCCAGAAGGATGTAATTTGTGCCAGATACCATTGTCAGCATTTATAAGAAGAGATTAGAGACCGTAAATGATAACTGTGGAGTAGCAAAACTCAATCTAGTTTTATATGGCAAGTGTTTTGTTTCCCTGTCTTTCTATCACTGTAAACATATGTGTGATTTCTCTTTTGGATTGGAGCAGTTCATCTTTTGAACTTAGAAATGTTTTTTTGCTTTTTATTTTATTCAAGAGTTCAAAGGAATGTCCCAATGAGAAAAAAAAAAAATAAAATGTGAGGAAAACAATGAGCTGTGGCCTGACAGGAACAGTAAAGGGGACAAATAGAAGGTGTGGGACAACCGAGAAGGCAGCAGACCTACAAAAGGGAATTTGAAATATGAGTCAGCAGATTTATCCTGATGCAAAAAAGGAATCCTCATGCATAAATTGGGGGTGCACAGAAGGTATGGGAAGTAATGCTACTTTTCCAAATGGATAAAGCCCCATCTGGGACAGGTAACAAGTTTGGGAAATGTTTCTACCAATTGGCAAGACTCCAGAGATGAACAACAAGAATTATGAGAGGTCCAGAAAACATGGCTTGGGAGAAAAGCTGGAACGAGCTGGGTTTGTTTAGTCTAGGGAAGGGAAGAATGTGGAGGGCTGTGATAATAGACACAAGGAACAGGACAAGACATGATGTGTTTGAATTGCCTCAGCAGAATTAGGGTGGGAATTAGAAAGAAAAAAAGCTTTTTTAATGGCAAGATAGTGAAGTGCTGGATTAGCTTGCTTGGGAGTTTGTGGAGTCTTTCACTGGAGGTTTAAAGAGATTTAGACAAACATTTGCCAGGTGAGTTATAAGACTGAAGTTTACTTATATGTAACCCTGCCTGGGGAGGGAAAATGGACAGGGTGATTTCTTAAAGCCTGTGGCAGTCTGTTTTTTATCTCACTTTAAAGAAGAAAGGATTTTTTTTTACAGTGGTTCAAAATCATGATTTTTAATATTTTAAAGTGAATGGGACCTAATCCTCTGTTCCTCACACACAGCATTCCCACTTGCAGACACACCACTGAATTCAAATCAGTCTTGACTGGTTACTATCCTTGACTGTTCATTATTCTGAAAGTTCTGTGTCCAGAAATAAGTGACTCTAAAGGATATATTAGAGTTCTCCTTTCATAGTAACTGTAAACTGTGAAATACATATTTTTAAGCGTGTACTTATTAGTATTTTAAAAATTGAATGATTCTATTCATAGCTGGCTCAGTTATAAAATAGCTTTATAAATCTGCTACATCTTAAGATAACTACTTTTGGGATATATTCAGTTACACTTTCTAACATGAAAAGAAGGTAGTGGTTTGGTTTGCTTTGGGGGGGTTTTTTCTATGCAAAATAGATGCAGACAACAGGTAACTAATTGCACATTGGCTGAAATACCCCTTCCCTTGTATCAGTTTTAAATTTAATGACTTTTAGTCCTACCGCTTTCCCTCTGCTTCTGAACTATGCATGATTTGCATTCCTTATGCCAGTCCTTTCTGGCGCAGCCCTTCTGCCTCACCTCTTTGAAATTCCTGGGCCTGCTGTTTCCAGTGGGTCTTGCAGGTGTCCTTTTGTCCCTCTGAGTGTCAAAATTGGCTCTTGACTGGATGTCCTTCGAACAAGTGCACGTCACATGCCCTGAGAGGAGGAGAGAGCCGACAAAAGCCTCTCTGGAGTAGCAGAATGGCAGAGGGCTTGAATTTTACCTCCTTTATGGACCATTTCATCTGATAAAGAACCCTGCAAGGTCCTTTCAGGAGGGTGACAAAGCACAGTCTACTTCAAAAACCGCATTTCACTTTCCTTGTTAGCAAGCAGAGATAGAAGTGAAACTGGAAGAACACGACTGTCAAAGCATGAAACTCAAAGCTGAATGAAGAGTTTTAAAAGGTCTTCAATTATTCCCTTTGAACTGAGATGAAAAAGAATAGTTAAATGTCCTGGAGGAGCATGTGGGTGACAAGATTTGCTGAGCTATAAAAGCAGTATCTGTACCAGGTCAGTGTGATTCAGTATCATGTAGAGTAAAAACACATCAGTTTTCCAATGCATGTTTTTAAAGTTTGCTTCCCTGCAAAGTCATCTCTGTCAGCTCAGGAGCAGAACTAATATTCAGTGAAAAAATGTGAGAAATGGTTGTTCCCATACTTTATATGTTGTATAAAAGATTTTCCAGGTGCAAAAAAAAATGTTTTATTTTTTTTTCCCTCTAACTTTCAGTGCACTTGATAAAGTTTATCTTGTTTTACATGTACAAATACAGAGTTTGTGGTTTCTGTGGTTCCATTGTGAGAAACTACTAACTATCATCGTTGTGGAGGTCTTCCAGTAGGTTTGGAAATCACTGTTTCAACAAAGGTTTGTTTTGCCTGTCATTGGTTTCAATAGTATATAAATAGTTTGAAACCTATTAATGAGGACAAGAGGTCGATTTTGTCCAGCACACAACTGGATAAACACGTCATGTGGTGGGTGAGCAGCTGCATCATGGGTTGGGCACAGAGGGTGACAGTGCCTGGGGTGACACCAGGCTGGGGACTGTCACCAGTGGGCTCCACGGGGCTCCATCCTGTTCCCTGTGCTCTTCATCATCTTCCTCAGTGCCTGGGACACAGCACTGGGAGGGACACTGAGCAAGTCTGCAGGTGACACAGAACTGGGAGGAGCTGCTGAGTCCCTGGAAGGCAGGGGGGCCCTGCAGGGAGACCTGAACTGGGAACCACCAGCCCTGGCAAGTTCAACCAGGGGAAGTGCCGGATTCTGCCCCCGGGATGGGACAGCCTGGGATGTAGGGACAGACTGGGAATGAGCTGCTGGAAAGCAGTGCCAGGAAAGGGCCCTGGGGGTGCTGGTTGGTGGCCAGCTGGCCACGAGTCAGCAGTGCCCTGGAGCCAGGGGGGACATCCCTGTCCTGGGGGGCACCAGGAAAAGCATCACCAGCCCAGAGAGGGAGGGGATTGTCCTGTTCTGCTCTGCACTGGGGCAGCCTCACCTGCAATAGTGGGGCAGTTTGGGGGGGACACAATGTAGTAAAGGTATAAAACTATTAGAGAGGGTCCAAATGAGGGCAACAAAGATGATGAAAGTCTTAAAGGGGAAGCATGTGAGGACACTGAGAGGACTTGATGTGTTCAGCTGGAGAAGAGGAGACTGAGGAGAGACCTCATTGCAGATACAACTTCCTCAGGAGGGGCAGAGGAGGGGCAGGCACTGCTCTCTGCTCTGTGGGGACCAGGGACAGCACCCTGGGAATGGCTGGAGCTGTGCCAGGGGAGGGTTAGTTTGGCTGTCAGGAAAAGTTTCCTCACCCAGAGTGTGGTGGGAACTGAACAGGCTGCTCAGGGCAGTGGGCACAGCCCCAAGGCTGGCAGAGCTCCAGGAGCATTTGGACGATGCTCACAGGTACATGGTGGATTCTTGGGGTGTCCTGGGCAGGGCCAGGAGGTGGCCTTGATGCTTCTCGTGGGGCCCTTCCAGATCAGGATATTCTATGATGCCATGATTTTGTAGCCCAGAGGCCACCACAGTCATCCAGGTGACCAAAGGAGACCAAGCAGGAGTCAGAACCTTGGTCTCCTTCACTGGCACAGTTGGACCCTGTGTCCCACAATATGTATTGCAATATTAGGGCTGGGTTCTTCTTATTTCTGAGAGAAAGATTTTGTTCCAGTGCAATTTTTGTTCCAGTATGCTTTTTTTTTTTTTTTTTCCCTAAAACCAGCAGGAATAATACAAATGGAAAGTCTTGTCTTCCAGTCAGCTCTAGCTGATGCTCATGGCCAGTTTTGGGGAAGATGCCCACAAAACTTCAGGAAATTAACAGCAGGGAATAACTACATAGAAAAGATATTCATCTATAAGACATCTGTGCATATGTGGCTATAATTTGAAGACTTCTCTGATGCACAGTTCACCAAAAGCTGTTTTTCCACACTGGAAACAATGATGACCCCAAGTATTGGCTCACGCTAACCAGTCTCAGTGTTGTTATTGTTGTCTTGGGGTTTTGCTCAACTTTGAAGAGAAATTTCATTGCAACTGACTGGGGAAAAAAAAAATTAAAAAAGGAAAAAAGAAGGAAACTACCTTATTGTCACCATTCTCCAGCTGGCTACATGGAACTGAAAAGGGACATCTAAGTTGTGATTTATTTGTATAAATTAAGAACAGGCCCATTATGCCAACCTTATAAGACTCTGGGCATTTGCAACACCCAATTACTGTGGAAACTGCTTAAACAAATAAATGTCTGGACAAGGATCTGGAACAAATGCATTCATTTTTAAAAGAAAAAAAAAAGTTCTTGCAAAATATCATTAGACCAAGAAATGCCAACCACTTCATCTGTTTGCTGCTACATCTATTTCCTTCTCTGGAATTCCTCAGTGCAGATCTACAAAGGAATGAATAAATGAGAACCTGCTGTTCCCCCACTTAACCTATACCAAGCACTTTAAAAAACAACTCTCCTCATCTGTTACATTCCAAACATATTTAGCTGTTTTTATCAGAGCTGTGTGGTAGGAAATGGTCTGTAGGGCGTTTTGTAAGGTTGAAATATGAGATATTCGAGCCCTGCTTTGAATCCAGTATAATCCTGCAGAGGAACCCATCCCATTGAAATCAAATTCGTAAAAGCACACCTGAACACACCCTTCCTGCAGCCAATCCTAAGGGGCCCTGGTCCTGGAATCCTGCTTGCTGTGGCAAATCCTGCTTCCACAGGACAGGAACCCAGTCCCTCACCATTCTCTTCCCTTTCATCTTTCCAAACGGGGTGAATGGAACAAAGAGGAAAACCCAGAGGTGGCATCTAAATTCAAACCCTACGTTTCAACACACATCAGTTAATACAAAAACACACACAGGCATAATTTTGTACAAATGGAAAGGCAGACTCTCAAGTATTAGACTATTTCAGAAGCTTTAAAAGCAGTACTTGCTTTATATAGATGCAAGTAAAGGAAATATTTGGTCTGTTAATGTGGGACTTTGAAGCCCACATGCAACATGTTATGAGACTGCTTTACTAATTCTCATCTCAGAGCTAAATATCTGTATGAGCTCTACCTAGGCTTATTTTGATATTGCTACATTCATTTATTTTATCCCATTTACAGTTACAGATTTGAACAGCATTCCCAAACAACGAGTTTCCCAGTCACTGTGCTGCTTATCATGTTATCTATGTTCTTGTTTCCCACTGTCTTTAGGGCTAATTATGGGAAATCATGCTGGGTAATTAACATGCTTCTGGTTTTTAAAGATATACTTCTCTTAAGAAGGATAAAAGTGTCATTTTTTTAAAAATTATGGTATTTTAACATTTGAAGTATGAAAGTTTATGGAGGAATGTCATTTTATCAAAAAGTAGGAAAGTAGAAAATGGCAGAAACTCATAAATGTCCCTCTCTCAGATATTTAAAATACAGAAAGGAGTATAAATCATCACTAATTAAAACTACAGAACATCAAACAAGGTAAATTATGCTAATTAGCAATTATGATGGCAAAAAAATCTCTCATTTTCTTTACTTTATTTGTTTATGGAGTAGCTGTATCTGCTGCAGGTTTGTGATGTGAGGCAAAAACACAGCCCAGCAGTCCTTACCACAGAAATAGTTCCAGAGGACGTTCCAGAACTTGGGGCTGCAAAAAGGTAAAAATTAAATTAAAAAGTATTAGCAGGAATATTAGAATGACAGCATCCAAACAAATAAATATGCCACATTTAGACTTAGAGTGGACAAAACACAAGACAAAATGGAGAGTCCAGACATGAGAGAGCTTTTATGAAGCATGAAACTAGAACAGGAGAGGAATTAATGGCATGGGAGGTGAGATTTCTCTTTATTTTCCCTTCTTGGAGTCTGTATTTTTAATTTGATATAGAAATATTGTTTAAAAGAAATGGTTTGAAGTGCAAGATAATAAATCTGGAGGTAGAAATGTTGAGGAGACACCCAAAAATGATACTTGGAGTCTGGAAATGAGGAAGGTTAAGGCAAAGGAACTCACAAAAAAAAAAAAAGGAACTTAATCAAAGTGCAGGTCTGAGCTCAGGCAGGATGGAGGAAGGAAAAGTGTGAGTGCAATACCTACAAATAACTGGGGTTCTGTGAGGAGCTGGTGCTAGGGGGGTTCCTCTCTGCCTTCCACACAAGTTAGGAGTGGAACTCCTCCAGTGGGGAATCCCCAGAAGAAAGAAGTGCTCAGCCCATGCATCTTCTCCTCTGACATCTAAGGGAGGATTCAGAGAACATTGGACAGTCTGAGGCCATACTTTGCACCTTCATCAAGCCCAGAGAATTAGAATTGCAACAAAATTAATCTGCTCCATCTCCCATTTAGGTACTATGAGGAAGAGAAGACTGTTTATGTTTAGGACTTTTGGCATTAAGCCAGAAATTAAATATAATTTATACTATAATTCATGAATATCAATTAAACACATCTCTGCAGTTATTTTAAGTGTGGTTTTTAGGCATCACAGGGATATATGTGCTTCAATCCATGCTCCAGATTTCCTGGTAGTACCATACAGATTTAAACCCAGGACCAATGGTTGAAACATCAGGCACCAAAGAAAGAAATAAGAAGATCAAACATGCTTTTCTAAATGCTTTGCGAAATAAAATGATAAGTTTTTTCCCCAGCACTCCAATCCCATCAGCATCCTTTTGTTTTCAGTGGTTGGTGATATTTGGTTTCAGTTTGTGGTTTTCCTATTGTTCTTTTAAATGAAGTAAAGAAATATATATTAAATAAAGTGGGGAGTGTAGTTGACCTCTACCATTTCATGAAAGAGCTTGTTATGTTTATCCCGTTTAAATGAAAATCAACTTTGACTGGAACAGGAAAATGCAAGACTGGAAGGAACAAGGCAGTTGGAGCATAGGGAGTTTTCCTAACAGGAAACTCTTTTCAAGCTAAGCCTAGATTATGGGACCAAACATTTAAGCAGACACTTGGCAGAGATCTAAATTCACTGGAACCTGAGTGGTTTTCAGGTATGATATGCCTCTGAGACAAGTGTCCTGGGTTGGATTTATTCTTCCCTTCCCTTATTTTCTCATGAACATCTTGACTACTGTGTCAAAATACCTCCCTGCCTGTTACCAACCTACCTGCACAGTTAATGATTCCATTTTCAAATACACAGAGGGAACAACTTGGGACTGTAAATATATCAGCTCTGGAGACACAAGCCAGAGCTGAAAAATAATGGAAGTTGGAAAATGGAATGCTCTGGAGTGTGTAGGCTTGGGGCTTTGCTTCCATTTCTACAAAGAAGAGGAGGCCCAAGCAAAACAACAAGCTGTATGTGGGTTTTGAACGTACCAGAGCAAGTTTTTGTTTGGCTCAAAGGCACCACTTTCCAACCTCCCCTTGTAGGGATTCCATCCAGGACTCACCTTTTCTTGGCATTTCATGTGGAATCATAGAAAGATAGAATCATGGAACGGCTTGGGTTGGAATGGACCTGAAAGATCATCAAACTCTAACTCCCTGCCACGGGCAGGGACACCTTCCACCAGCCCAGGTTGCTCAGAACCCCATCCAACCTGGCCTTGGACACTTCCAGGGATGGGGCAGACACAGCTTCTCTGCCCAACCTGTGCCAGGGCCTGCCCACCCTCACAGGGAAAAATTTCTTCCCAATATCCAATCTAACCCTGCTCTCTGTCCATTTGAAGCCATTCCCCCTTGTCCTGTCCCTCCAGGCCCTTGGAAATAGTCTCTCTCCACCTTCACTGTGGGCTCCTTCAGGCACTGAGAGGTCACAGTGAGGTGCCCCCAAAGCCTTCTCTTCTCCAGGCTGGACAATCCCAGCTCTGCCAGCCTTTCCTCCCAGCAGAGCTGCTCCAGCCCTCTGATCCTCTTGGTGTCTCTGCTCTGGCCTCGCTCCCACAGCTCCCTGTGCTGTCTGTGCTGGGACCCCAGGGCTGGGGGCAGCTCTGCAGGGGGGGGTCCCCAGAGCACAGTAGAGGCTGTAGATTGCATAAAACCCAAACATCTACCAAAGAAAGAAATTGTTTGACCCACAGTCCTTCATCTGCCTTCACAAACCCCCTAGAGATGGGTCAGTGTCAAGGTGGAACTACAGGCAGCACCCCATGATTGAGCAGAGATCAGCCATCATTCAACACAAAACATGATGCAATGATATGATTTAGCTTAAACTGCTTATCTGAGTAGCCAGCCGAGGAAAGTTCCAAATCAGGTGAATTTTATCACCTTTTTCTGGACCATGTGGAAAGAAAAAAAACCAATAGAACTGCTGTATAGGCTTGGAACTCCAAACTGGTCAAGTAGCTTTGGTGGTGCTGCTTCAGGTCACTTGTAGGACATGGGATAGCAGTGATTTCGATCACTAAGGTCAAAGCAATGAGGTTCCTGTGGAAGATTTCACACAGCAAACATTAAGGAGAGAAATAACTCTGCCTTTCTATGCGACTCTCTTGTTGGGAGGACCCCTCAGTGTTTTGGCCAGGAGTTTTGTGTCACTGAGACGTTGCAGCACTGGAAACAAAGAGTCTTAAAATGGCAATTCTAATTCCAGTCCTCAAACTTATATCATAACTTTGATCCCATAGGATCCCTACAGTCTTTCCAAGATCATGTTTGGAAAGAAGTGTGAAAATCCAGTTGCAACTCCTTTTATTACAGATATTGCCTTTTGCATATTGTTTTTAATTGTTTTAAAATTGTCCATTAAATGTATTGGGGTTTGATTTTTTTATCACCTATTTGCCAGCAAACTCTCTATCTAAAAGTGTGTCTAAGTATTTGGTGTTATCATTTTTTGGATTTTTTTAGGTTTAAGTTGCCTGGTTGGACAATGAAATTTCTAAAAGCAGGAAAAGGAATAAATTTTAAAAGAGCAATATCATCTACCTGACATATATTTTCATAATTGCAAGGCTGTTTCTTTTCTTCTCTAAGAAGAGATAATTGCTTCTACAATGGTTAATCAAAATACAATCTTTAAAATATCCTGCAGTGTTTGCCCAGCTGTTGGTACAAACACTACCTTCATCTGACTGTCACTGATCCATATTGTTCCTAAAATGAATATCCAGAAATCTGCAGGAATATAAGACTCATAATATTGAAAATGTGAAGGCATTTGCAATGATTTGGAAAACTGGGGTGGCTCCCAATCTGCCTGACATATCTGTAGTATTTCCCAGGTTGGTATTTTGGAAACCTTTGAAATGATGCCAAAATTCCTCCAAATGTTTATGTGCAGCAGAATATATGCATTTATAATGTAAATGTGCAATATTTGTGTTACTAAACCTCCTGGACCACAAATAAAAATGCAGATCAGGCTTAGATTTTTTCCTATGTAGACTTTCTACTCTTACACTCTCATTGCTGCTTTTAGTGCACACTTTCTGTACCACATCCCAGGCTTTGCTGTCCATAGTTGGAAAAGGTTTAAGCATCACTGACTGGATTTCGAATTGATTCATACTATCACTTTCAGTAGAATTAAACTGGGAATGTCTTTGACCTGTTGGTTTTAAATAGTACTTTTGTAGGAATTGTGGAGCTGGAAGAGTATGTCATTCCACTCGGGTTGAGGAAGACTACTTTAGATGTTGCTGTTACTGTGTTTTAAATCATTCCTTGAGCAGCATGAAGTTGGCAGGTCTCAAACTCCTGGGTCTGGAATGGTGTGCCATGAACACCAAGCTCTGTTGGTGTGACAGGGGATAATGCCACTAGTTATTCACACTGTTGCTGTCCATCCTTGCCCACTCCTCCACAGAAGGAACTGCAGCTGACAAACTATTGCAGCATGTGGAGAAAAATGGCCTTGCAATAGACATTAAAAATGTCCTATGTTCTTCAGCTGCAGGTACTGAACTGTTAGGAAATACTGGAGGGATTAACACAAAAAGGAATTTTGCTTTTTATCTTGAAGATATTGAGCAAAATCCACAGGTTGTTCAGTTACCAGAATTGTGGAGAGCAGAAATGCTCTATCCCCCTACACTCTATTCCTAACACTCTTCAATGATTCTAGGAATGGAATGGTACCTGTGTGTGAAGATAGGTGAATATTATTCTTAATTTGCCCCATCCCTGGAAATGTCCAAGGCCAGGTCGGATGGAGTTCTGAGCAACCTGGTTTAGTGGAAGGAGTCCTTGCCCATGGCAGGGGGGTGGAACTACTTGATCTTTCAAGTCCTTTTCAACCCAGGCCATTCTATGATTCCATGACCTAATAAATCCTTATCTTCACTGTTGCACCTGGCACACAATCCCTAAACACTGGAAAAAGTCAGTGGCTCTGGTTCCCTCCTGCCTGAGGGAATTCCCCAGTACCCCATCCAGCAGTCCCATATTGCAGGGCCACCTCCCTGCTCTCAGGGGGTTTTCAGTAAACCATCCATCACAACCTGCCTCCCAGTGCCCCAGAAGGTGTGCCACAGCTTCTGCACCTTCCTGCCAGGTCCTTCCAGACTTCACACACACACGTCGGGGAAAGGAAGCCCTGGCAGAATCTTTCTCCTCCACGTGCTTGTCCTTGGATCCTGCCTCAGTGCCAGTGGCAGGAGAGCTGGTAACCTTTGCCAAGTTTCTCTGTAACTCCCAGATACCAAATCAAGGGAGGCTGCTGATGAGTGACTTGCAAAACCCTCAGCTGGTCTCTGACAGGAACACCCAAGTGTGGCTTTTGGCAAGTCTCAACACCTTCCTGGAGCCGATGACTTTTTGCACAGGCACAGTTTTAGTGTCCTGGCAAGAGGCTTATAAGCCTCAGTTGTTAATGAGACACCCTGACTGCATCAAAGAACAAAAATGAGAGTTTATTCCTCCTTGTCTGAAGTTCCAGTTCTACTCAGGAATGGTGGAAAGGCAGAAAAGGTACCAGATGTTTCCATTCTTGCATCTTTATGTTCCCCTGCGTAGGGATTTCAAGAGTACAAGAAAGGACCTTCTTAACACACACTTAGACATATTTTCCAAAACTAATACACTCCATCAAAACCATCTAACAACACAAAGATATAGCTGAGTGTCAATCAGGATATATTTTGTATTTTTTGTGAATTTACATAGCACTTATCTATCTTAATTTTAACTTCATTACTAGAACCCTTCACTTGTATCATTCTGTGGAATATCAGCAGGTTCTCCTCTCAGGTCACTGTTGGCCAAGGTGATCCTGCAGATTCCATTCTTATCACACAGAGGCCTCTCTGTCTTGGAAGCTGCTTCTGACTCCTCAGCCTGCAAACCTGCACGGGTCCCAACTCCTTTCTCCCTCTGCCTTCCCGTGGCTAAAATGTTTGTTTGTCTCTCACATCAGGTTTTTGGAGAGACTGTGTTATTTGGCACAGCAGGGAAATAGTGTTTTCCCTTCTGGTGCAAGGGAGTTGGAACAAATCAAGCCATCAAAAGTGAGAGCATTTGAATACAGATGATGATTTGTTGCCTCATTGCAAAACCTCTTCACTCTAACTTCCTTTGAGATACTCTGAGCTAGGTAAGGTGCCAATCCTCCTGTTCAAATTCATGTTGTAATGAATGGTGGGGTAGTTACCTTTATGGACTAATGAGCCCTACTGAATTAATCATTTCTAGTAGGATTACCAAATGCAGCTAAACTGAAGAAAATCTCAGACACCTGCCATCTGTAGGCATTTTTAGAAATCTTGGAGGATGAATCATAGAATCACTAAGGTTGGAAGAGATCTCTAAGATCACTGACTCCAAGTGCCCAGAGCACCGAGTGCCACGTCCAGTCATTCCTTAAACACCTCCAGGGATGGGGACTCCACCACCAACCTGGGCAGCCCCTTCCAATGTCTCATCACCCTTTCAGTGAAGAAATTCCTTGTGATGTCCAACCTGAACCTCTCCTGGCACATCTCTAGACCATTTAATCTTTTCCTGTCACTTGTTACTTGGGAGCAGATCCCGACCCCACCTGGCTCCACTCTCCTGTCAGGGAGTTGTAGAGAATGAGAAGGTCTCCTCTGAGAAGGGACTTGATGTCTAGGATCATTTTAGGTTTTATAACTTATCAAACACTGCATAAAAACATCAATTCAATGCAAGGAAGAGAAAATAATTATTTATGCACAAGAAATGTTTAATTATGTAACATGACCCTTATAAAATACATACTATCTGGCCTAGGAATGAAAGCACTGCTGGTGGACTACACCAGGCACACCAGAAAGCACCAGGTCTGAGGCACTGGAGTGGACGATGCAGATGCTGATGGCATCTGCAACAGCAAAGGGCATTATCTGAAATTCTGAACCCAGTAAAGTGAACAAAAGAAAAAATAAAATCAGGAAATCATGATGCAGCAAACAGAAATGTTAAGGAATACATTGACAATAAACTGTTAAACTAGAACTCTGAGCATCCTGGTCTAGTGGAAGGTGCCCCTGCCTGTGGCAGGAGCATTGAAACTAAATGACCTTTAATGTCTCTTCCAAACCAGGCCATTCCACAACTCTATGATTCTATGAATACACAGGCTTATAATATAGGAGTTTATATGGTCAAACACTGAGATCTTTCTGTCTCTGTCCTGTCATTACAATTCCAGGAGCAACTACATAATATGAAGAAAATTCAGAACAAAACTGACACCAGGCTTGGAGGACTCCTTTAAGGATAGTAGAGAGTTGAAAGTGTGATATTTATGTGACAAGGGCACCTCACAAAGAAAGGGAATTATTCCTTGTTTCCAAGAATAGACTAGAAACACATTTCTCCTCTAAGATGGGAAAAGCAAAGCTAGGCTTTAGTAAAATGGCTACTATAAAAGGAGTAAGGCAGTAAAGGAATTGATTCCCCCTTGATTCCTTTACTCTGCAGCAATACAAATGCAGATATATGAACATATTAACATGATTAAATGACAAGATATTGAGCAGTCTTCCAACGTGGCAGGGTTCAGACTGATTTACTGAAAAGGGATTTGGAGTTTTTAGGACTACCTCTGACAGCTTTTTTTTAGCTGTGATTCCCTAATGCAGAGTCCTTTGGACAGACACGAATCAATTTTATGTCCGCATTTCTGTAGGAACAATTAAGAACCCTCAGAGCTAACAGATGACAGAAAAGATCTGCCTGGCTATCCATTTTCTGCAGCTTTTTGTGAGTGGTAATTAAATTGTGCAGCGCAGAATTAAAATTCATAGAATCACAGAAGCTGGAGAGAGAAAAGAGCTGCTCAGGTCATTTTCCTCCCTGCCCTTCCTTCTGCCGAGTGCTTTGCCCAGCACTTTGTAGCCAATTTGAAAAGCTCTCTACTTACCTCGTGCTTTTAAGAGACCTGCCTTTGATTTATGCAGGGTAGAAAATGATCCCTTGTCTCCAGAGATGGACAATTTGCCTCACTGGAGGAGTTGTGTAATCCATTTCATTTACCAATTACAGCCCTTCGTTAACACGCAGCCACGGGGGCACGGGGGGACAGCAGGAGGTTAATGAGATTGAGGATGGGATCAGGAGGGTCTCCTGAGTGCCTTGTTTTGCCCTGACAGCCCAGTAAATCTCCAGGTGCTTCCCAAGGAAGGAGCAGCTTTAGAGGTTCCATCTCAGCCATATCATCCAGCTGTGGATTAGAGGGATTTGCTGCTTTGCAGGGGCTGGTGGGGTTTGGCAGGGCAGGGAGGAACGGGCTGGAGAACCAAACCCACTGGAAGCTGCTGGGTGTTCCCTGGGACGTGCAGAGCATCCCACCCCACTGGGGACCGAGGTGGTTTTCAGTGTGGAGTAAATCCTACATGAAAAAGAAACATCCCTTTCAGGTATCGGGGATGGGAAGGTCACATCTCCCTGGGAATTTCCCTCTTGAGAGCCTGCAAAGCCTAAAGTCACTTTTCATGAGCAGAAACTCCTCCCATACCCCCGAGGTTGGAGTCTTAGTGTCTTAGTGTCTGAGGCCCATCCAGGGTTTTTCAAAATGCTTCTCCACAAGGAGTGGAGAGTGTCTTGTCCAAAAGGCTGAATGTTTCTGAATGTTTATCAAGCTTCATTTTTTTGCCTTTTTTTTTCAAAGAAATATAAATCTTCTGTTCGAGACACAGGCCATAAATATAAACCCAGGCTTTCCCCAGGGATAAACTGCAATAGTCTACAGCTGAATTTCTTCTGAAATAACTGGCACTGCCTGCAGTCAGAAATAGAACACAGGACGGGGAGGGATGCAAAAGTGATCTGGTAGAGACTTCCTAGGCCTACACAATCCCCCCTCATATGGCTTGTCTTGAATTTTCACTCACCAGTTCTTGTCAGGGGTCCTGCTTTGCAAGCAGTTTTCCCAGGTCTAAGCCTTATATGGCCTAAATTGGTGTTTCTGGTGACACACATCAGTAACAACACCCTGTGCAGCACCAGGGGCTCATCTCCACCTGCTGCTGAGTGCCCTGAAGAGCCCCCTGGACTGCCCCTGTCCAGAGCTGGAGCAAGCTGGCTGCATTGGCAAGGCAGCCTCCCAGCAGTCCCTTTTTCAGTAGACCTCCTATTGGTTCCAAGTGGCATAAAGATGGGTCAATTCTGCTTCTGCTTTTTTTCTCAGAATACACGTTCTTACTAGTGTGTGAACCTATATTGCTCAAGAAAAAAAAAAAGGAAAAGGGGGATACAGCTGAATAAATACACATTTCAGGGATGGCCTAACTATAAATGTGGTTGCAGTGTATAGCAAAGTAAAGCGTAATGACTCTGAAGCTGGTGATGCAACAGAGTGAACTTTAGAAGCCTGAACATTTTATTTGCCCCTTCCCTTCCCTTCCCTTCCCTTCCCTTCCCCTCCCTTCCCTTCCCTTTTTTCACATATCATACATGACCACTGGTATATTAACAGAATTTCTATTTTAATTTTATTTCCTCTTGTTTATCTTCATTCAGGACTATTTCAAAATCTGAGAGAATAAAGACTTTACTGTACCTGTGTGGTAACAAGCAACTACCAAAACAATTCATGTAAATTCCTAAAGGAAGCTTCAGTGAAAACAGAAAATCACTGACCAAGATGAGCTTATGGACGTGTTGTCCTTTTCCTGGTCAGTTCTCAGAATGCACACAGGACTCTTCTGGGTCAGCAATAAATTGATTTCCTGTAGAAACACCTCAAACTCCACCAGAACCACACACATTGTTTAGAATTGAAGAAGAACCTCAAACTTTGACTTCTGCCATCCTTCTGAGTCTTCACACAAAGCCAGATTCACTCCTGGGTCTTGGGGCTGCTTTGGCTCTACAGAAACTGGAAGCAAAGGACCCTGTGGGGGAATCTGAATGCCTTGAGATCCATGGCAAGTGGGAATATCTTGCACTGCAAATAATTCTTGCCTCCGTGGGTCTTATCCCAGTCTGAGTCATTCCCAGATTTGCTCATAAGTAATGCAAAACCAGTGGAATTTTTAAGGCAGCATAAGAATTCTCCACACCTGGCTCATAGCTTTTAGATGGTTTTGAACTTTACTCAACCTTAAAATAATGCCCTATGGGTGATTCTAAGAATTCTTGCCTGTAGTTACTATGAAAACTGTGTTAACTGTGAGGGTGATTAAGATTCTGGTGAGAAGTTGCAGATAAGGGTTAAATGCTGTAGGGCAAGACCACCTGCTTGGTCTTTATTTTGGTGTCTAAGAATGTCACTGTGACTCTCTGCTTCTGATGTAAGAAAGGGGAGGAACGGTTTGGGAAGACTCCAGTTTTGTGTTGTTCTTGGATTTCCTATCAATTTTAAATAAATTCCTCTGTGGCATCCAGTTTGAAAAGGAATTATTTGGCGTGCAGAAACGTTGAGTTTAGTGCTTAAAGCCCTGCCAGACTCAGCTTAAGGGCTGACTTGGATATTTTAGAAGGCTTTGTTGGGGATGATTTTTATCCTTTCAAATAAATGATTTTCCACTTATTCCATGGCTTAGAGAATGTTGTCCAAATTCCAAAATCAGGTAGATGAGGGCAGGTACCTCAATCCCTCGGGAGAACGGCCTCATGCAGACAGGGAAGAGCCAGGCCGGGGGTTCAAGAGCAGCTCTGAGGGAGGAGGGTGGTGAAAATGGCACCACCCTAAAAGTTTGCTGTGAGGATGGTGACTCAGAGATGCTTTACTGAGTCACAGTTTCTCCCTCCCCATCCTCTGCCCCCTGGTCATTCCATCAGAAGGTACTGATGTTCTGCTGGTGCCTTGGAGATGTAAATGATGACATTCCCTCCACACTGCAACAGCCAAAAGATTCCCCCCTCATTGCTGTCCATGTGGATTTGCTCCAGACAGTCTGATCAAGGGGTGAAAAGGAGTGGCATGACTAACATCAAACTGAGCACTGCAACCAAGTCAGGCTCCTCCAGGGTATGACTCAAGGCAAGGGGCTCCTCTGGAAGAGATGAGTTTGTGTGGGAGTGGGGATGTCTCACCGTGGACAGAGAGCCCATTAAGACGGACAGTCACTCTGCCTGGTGCTGGTTGGATCTTGTATGAGGGTACTGATTGAAATCTCAGGATTAGCAGAGGCAAGAAGCAACTCCCACATACTCAGACAAGATCTAATTGCCTGGAAGAACATCCTGATTAGAGTCAGCAAATCAATATACAGCAATGTAGCTTAAATCAAAGATAAGGCACTGCCTACTGACAGATCTGGTCTCTGTTGGTACACATTGGGAAATTCCCCCTCTTAATGAGGTTTGAAAAATAGTGCCAGACATTTTATCAATGTTGGAAATGCCTTGGAAGGCATGTAGTCCTTCTTTCTCGTCCTTCTCTGTCTTCCACTTTTCTTCCCACTCCTATGACCTTGTATTTAAAGTCTTTGGTCATCTCCTTCTTGAATGCAGATTTGTACCTGTGCTCTTGGTTGCTGTACCTGCAAAACCAAGCTGTCTTCATTTTTAATTACAATGTAAAGGTTGATTTGTTTTGGTCTGCCTTAGTTTTGGGTTGGTTGTTTGGTTTTTTTTTTCAAGCAAAATATATTTTTTTCTTTCAGTTGCTTTCCTTGAGCTGGAAAAAATGTCTTTGATGGTCACATGTTGCATCATTTTTCCTGTTTTATGTACACCTGGAGTTCTGGTTTCATCTTGAGTCTTCTTCCACTCTCTGGAATACTTTTTTGAACTGCAGAGTTGTGGGCTGAGATCCTGCCAGTTCACCAGCCTGGCAGTGTCATATCTTGGTCTGGTAATCAACACAGTGAACAGTTCAAATGGTTGTTGTTCAGCACTACTTAAAATAGCAAAAGTCCATTTAAATCAATGGAAGATGGATTTCTACTGTTGCCTGACAGATTGGTAATCATATCCAAGTCATTTTCTGAGATACTAATTTTTAGTTCCTTGGCCAATAACATACTAAATTCCTTTCAGCAACTGAGTACAAAAACATAGTGGTTTTCCCATCCTAAAGTTTTCCTGACACACAACAACAGCAACTCTTGAAGTGAAATCTTCTGACAGTGGTTAATGGCAACCTTACTGCAGGGATAAATTCCAGAGTCTGAAGTTGCCCTTGGCTTGCATAATTCTCACTCCTCCACAGCTGCAGTGCCTACAAAGGACTGGTCTTACTCAGGAAACATGAAAGGAAGATCAGAATTATAAAGTGAGACCCATTATGAGAATACACACATTTATATAAATTCTGATATTATATGTTTATTGCATGTCACTCCTGATAGTCTTTGAGGAATTTTGTAAAAACTGGCAGACATAGTGAAAACTTGGTTTAAAAATAAATCAATAAATAACATAACATAACATAACATAACATAACATAACATAACATAACATAACATAACATAACATAACATAACATAACATAACATAACATAACATAACATAACATAACATAACATACATAACATAACATAACAGGAACCAAACCCAAGAATGAACCAGGTCTGATTCACTAGTCATAGCAAAAATGAAGAAAAATAAATAAGAGAAACAGACACACGACACGGTTTCTGCAGATGATTCCTCCAGATTCCTCATGCTCAGTTTTCACACATTTACAATCACAAAGCAGTGATGTTGCACAGTCTGTCATTAAGAAGAGGTTATCTTTTCCCAGCTTTCTAATATATTGTATTCATAGAACTCATTGTTATGATTTCTGTATTCACCAGTTGCTAAATACTTTTAAAAGTTACTTTCCTCTGTGTTATCTGAGCCCTTGATTTGAAGGGAAAAAAGATTGGCCTCAAATCAAATTTCTTCACCATGAGCCAGAGACTTACAACCCAACTCATCCAGTGAAAAAGATGACTCATCTTCTAAACCAGAAAAAGAAATAGCACTTGTTCTGATCAGGACAGTTCTGATCCATTTATCCCACCAATTTTTTTTGTCACTCCTATCTCAAAGTCCCTGAGGTCATTTGAATGTAAATCGAAAAAGTTTCCAAATGCAACAGAAGAGAGAGTGGTAATAGTGAAAATCCCTGTAGTGATGAAGTGGAACTGTAGCATTAAATAATAACATATATTTTCCCAGTTCTCCTGCTTACTGCTTCAGTTCAGGATCTTAGTGCTTTAGATCTTCCTCACAGATGTGGAAAACCCAAGTGGAAATTCACTGTTCTATATTTAACCCATTAAACTTCCCAGCAGAGCATCTTAACCAGTCAGCTTTTCAAGGACAAGAAAAAGATCCTTCACAAAGCTGTGCCTATTTATAACCAAGCACTCAAGATACACTTAGCTCAGGGAGATGCACAGACATGCAGAGAATGACTTTTGATTTTGTTTACTGATTTTATTTTGTGTTGGATGTGTTGGATAAGGAGAAACCTGTCAGCCAGCATGGGAACTGAGAGTTGCCCTTTCCCAAGAAAATCATAGCAGAGACGTGGATCCAGAAGCTCTTGTTATTTTATGACTTCCAGCTTGCTCCTTTCTAGGGATTTTCCTTATCCTCCAGCTGAGGTGGCTTCTCACCAAGTGACTTTGCTTTACAATTCAGTGATCCCACCTCACGGCATTGAAATCCTCTTGTGTCTGTTGCCTGGAGGTGACAGAAAATTCTTGTGGCTTCCACTTGCAGGAGTTCGTGCACCTGTTTGAAGATCCTGCAGTGCTGACCACGGCAGGCACCAAGTTCATGGTAAAGCCAAGCCACAGTCCCCCTGTTTCAATTCCTCTGCACTGAGATGTGAGGATGAGAAACCTTAAACACTGAGATGCTGCAGTAATAACAGTGTCTATATATCATAGATTGAGAAAGGTTTTCTTGGTGACTAATTCATACCACAATTTACACAGCAACCTCATCCTCTCCTTCTGGTTGCAAAGTTTCCTTCAAGCCATCATAATTTTACTGGAATTTTAGGGAGCTGCTTGTACTCAATCAAGGGGCAGGGATGTTTTGCATTACCCGAGACACAAAGGTGGCCACGTGTTGTTCCAAATATGTTTGGTTTTCTTTGGTAATAAACTTTTTTAGGGTGTTCAAGGCTCTATTTACCTGATAAAGAAGAGGGAGGGAAGGAAGGAAGGAAGGAAGGAAGGAAGGAAGGAAGGGAAAGGAAGGGAAAGGAAGGGAAAGGAAGGGAGAGGAAGGGAAAGGAAGGGAAAGGAAGGGAACTTCAGCCCCTTGTGTTATAAAATATTACAAAAACGTCTCAAAAATTGATAATCCCCCCACCTCCACTGTCAAATACACCAGATAGCTCCCAGGAACAGCGCCACTAAGAGCACATGTCTGTTCTGCAGCTGTGTCCTGGCNAAAGGAAGGGAAAGGAAGGAAGGAAGGGAAAGGCAGGGAAAGGAAGGGAGGAAGGGAAAGGAAGGAAGGAAAGGAAGTTTCTACCTGCAATATACTTTGGTTTAGAGTTCTAACAATGTGACTCTGTTACTGTTGCCCTTTCCATAATGTATCAGATTTCTTTTCTTCACCATAACCATTAAAATATCCCTTCTGCTCTTAAAATATCCCTGTGTTGTGGAAGTCCTGCTGTTGCCTAAAACGGAGGAAAATAAACATTTTCCAAGCAGTATTAGTATAGTTAAGGTAGAGAACAGTTCTTTAATGAAAGCTTTCAGGTGCATGGAGTAAAAAGGCTCACACCAGCATAGAATTCTCAGTTTTATAGCTTTAACTCATTACTACATCCAGTGGGTACATTCAACCTGAAGACCATTTGCCCCTGGTACCATTCTCAGAACTGCCCCACTGGAGCCCTTCCAAGGGTTCTGGGCCCTCTCTCTTGTTTTGACTACAATATTATTCTGGGTCAGGTGAATGTCCCAAACTGGATGTCCTGGGTAAAATCTCTTCCCTTGAAAAGATTGTTAAACAGAAATTCAGAAAAGTGACACAAACCATGAGAAAAGGTCTCAGTAACTACTGACTGGTGTTTCAAAGTGTAAGAAACTCATACAGCTGTATAAAAACCTGCAAAAAGCTAAAAAACTTCAGGCATCACTGCCATATCAAAAAGTACAATTTTCTGAACTGAAAAAGATTTCTCACCACACTGATAGTTTCCCAAACTATGCAATTTCTCATGAAAAACTGAGTTCATGTGACAGTGACTGCAAAAATGTTGCACTGTTATTAAGGGCTACTTCCTCAGAACTGTCTCAGATTCCTCCAGTGGGCAGCAGACAGACATTTTTCATGATGACTCCTATTTTTTTATTTTTTTTTAAAAATAGACTTTGAATGTCTCAGATATCTCATGGCACTCAAATGCTGTGGATCTGCTCTCCAGGAACTGCAAGGGTTTCACCCAGCTTGGCATGAGGGAAGGGAGCATTTTGAATCTTAGAAGGAAACATTCATTGCAGTAAATCATTATTTCACATTTCTGTTCCTTTAAAAATGTGAAGATTGCTATGACTACTATTGCAGATTACTAAAAATTTGTAAAATTAGCTATTCTACTGCTGAATAGGACAGAGGAACCTTTAATGCCTCAGAGTGTGCAGGAAAGGGCATTAGGAGTATCAGAATGTCTAGGAAGCCTGTGCAACTTAGATAAACAAGATTGTAGCCTGCAGAAAGTACTTGAGTTGTTTGGAAGTTTATTAAATGACAAAATATAATGTTTGCCAGCATTCATTTGTGAAAGTAAATATTTCAGAGTGTTCTTTCTTACAGCAAGTTTGTCACCTGTCTTCCTTGCCTTTTGCTCTCAATCTTCTGTGCCATTTGATCCTGCCAAAGCCTTGATTTTTCCAGACTGATTGAATCTGTGCTCCATGATTACATAACTGGAGCTGTTTACGTGGGGCTGGACAGGACCTATGGACATGGCAAGACAGTAAAATGCAGTGACATCTTGAAAATATACAAACATGACCCTCAGATTTTCCCTTTAGTCTTGTCATATAAAAGAATAAATGAGCAAAAGGGATTTTCTGGTGTGAAAAATGCAGTGACTGACATGTAAAATGAAGAAGGGAGGGAGCAGAGGATGGACCAGGCTCTGCTTGGGGTGCCCAGCAATGGCACAGGAGGGACGGGCAGGAACTGATGCCCAGCAAGTTCCACCTGCACAGGAGGAAGAACTTCTTTGCTGTGCAGAGACCCAGCCCTGAACAGATTGCCCAGAGAGGGTGTGGAGTCTGCTCACTGGGGGTATTCCAGACCCATCTGGACACAGCCCTGTGCCCTGTGCTCTGGGATGGCCCTGTTGGAGCAGAGGTGGGACCAGATGCCCCACTGTGGTCCGTTCCAACCCGACCCATCCTGGAATTCTGTGAATATCCAACAACCAGTAGACATTCACACTGGGATGCTCCATTAGGCAGTTTTCTGTGCTTACAGATCATTCTTTTCTTATTAAATAAATCAGCAGTTACTGCCCTTCCAGGAAAGTAATTTCTTCTATACCACCATGAAGGGTCAAATATAATGACTTGAATAAATGGTGGACAGTGGTAAATTGGAAAGTCATTTGAACCTGAAGATGTCAAACATTATAAGTAGAATTGAACAAACAATAACAAAATAGTCTTTTGGCCTCTTAGGAAACAGGAGATGTTGTCTCATGCACACTTGTGTAATTTGGAAAAACTGGATGAACAAAGAGAGACCCTCCTTCAGTGCTGAGAGTTTAGAGATAGGCTGGGATTTAAAAATCAGTACAGTTGATAGGTGACTGAACTGAAAACTCAGCTGCTAAGTTGAGTGTTTCCAGAGGTAAACATGGGAATTTTAAAGCTAATTGAAGAGCTGTTTAACAAACATTGCTTGGAAACTCTGTGTCAGGTCTCCAAGCCAGAGCAGCTGTACATTTGTGACAAGTTTCAAAAGAGGGGGCAGGGGGAGGAGAGAGATGAAGGAGTCAGGACAGGTACTGCAGCTGCTCCTCATTCACCTCACCAAACAGCAAAAGGGAAGCCAACAAACAAGGACATTCCAGCAGAAATTCAAAGTGGAAGTGATAATACGAAGGTTAGACTGACAGGTCCTGGCAAGCTGGGAGGGCAGCACCAGAAAAGCACTGGAGGCGACGAAGCTCAAAGCTCAGGGACTCGATTCTTTCCTGCTTCCCTCCCATTCCCTCTCTGCAAGAGCAGCTCTTCCATCTCAGCTATGAGGAATTGTTTGGTGGGGGACATTCCCTTCCAGAGGAGGAACAGGCAGCATCGAGGAGCAGGAGAAAAGCTGGGAATCTACGTGCTCTGTGGGGGGAATGCTGGTGTTCATGGGAAAAGAATGAACATGCAAGTGAAAACAATAAATACAGAGGAGCAGTAATTGCACGTCGGATTCATCCTGGCGGAGATGGGAAGCTGTGTAGTGGGGAATCTCAGTTCCACAGGGGTGGGCCTGAGTGTGTGGATTACTGGAAATAGAGGGACTTCTACCCTGGCTTGTGTCAATGGTAGCAAACACTGCTTTGCTCAGTGCTGTGAGTAAGGCCATACACACTGAAATAGCACAAGGGACATAGCTGGACAGAAATCATTGGGGTGCTAAAGTTCATACAAGTGCAGTTAATGAACTTGATTCTCATTTAAAGCATATTTACTTTACATTACTCTATTTTTCACTGAGAAGTGATCTATGCCTGCAAATATTTTCAGCTTGGAAAAAAAGAAATCTTTGGGGCAATCCAGTTGTGGCCTTCCAGTACCTGAATTGGACCAACAAGAAATATGGAGAGAGACTATTTCCAAGGGCCTGGAGGGACAGCACAGCGATGAATGGCTTCAAAGTGATAGAGAGCAGGGTTAGGCTGGATATTAAGAAGAAATTGTTCCCTGTGAGGGTGGGGAGTCCCTGGCACAGGTTGGGCAGAGAAGCTGTGGCTGCCCCATCCCTTTTGTGTCCAAGGCCAGGTTGGATGGGGCTCTGAGCACCCTGGGCTGGTGGAAGGTGTCCCTGCCCATGGCAGGGGAGTTGGAACCAGGTGATCTTTAAGGTCCCTTCGAACCTAATCATTCTGTAATTCACTGGCTATAACTCTTAGTGCTGCAGGACCTGGGAGCTGTCACCGAGGAAGAAGCAGTCCCCAACCAGTGGAATACCTCTCACTGTGTTTGGAAAAGGACTCGATGTCATTTCAAGTAGATTGTCCTCCTCCAGGCAGAGCACATGATGGTACATCAGTGACACTTCAGTTCATGGTACCTCACCACGCTGGAGATACAAGTTGCTCTTCTCAACCTGTTGAGGTCTTGGTATGAGTCCTGCAGTACCTGAGAGCTCTCCCTGGTATTTTTGGAGCTCAGCCTGTGGGGTTGAAAGGAATGTTTCATGGGCCAGATGAAATGGGAAATGCACTTCGGGTTTCTAATAAAATGAAACTGTTTCCTGTTCCTGCCCATAAACATTCCATAGGAAATTGAGGCAGCTCTCACTGGTGACAAGGAAACCACCACCAACCAGGAAAAGTTGCTTTAACTGTGAAAAATGGCAAACTTCTCCTTATGGCAAATGCGTGAAATGCAGCCTTTTATTCGGGGGCTGGAATTACACCCTTTCCTCTGAGAACAGCTGCATGTGCTGGTGGGAATGGCAAAGTTCTGGCCCAGATCCAATTTGATAACACTTACAGAAAGATGCAAGGGGTTTTCTGTTTCCTTTTTTTTTTTTTTTTTGGCATTTGGCTTTCTTTGGGCATAAATTCTTCCAACCCAAAATTTGGTCACTGGAATATCAGCCTTGCAAGGTGCTGAGTACTCTGGCCACGATCCAAAAGTGCACTTAAGCACATGCTTAACTTCGAGGCCATAATTAGTCTTGCCTGTTTCACTGGGGGCTGTTGACATGCTTAAAGTTAAGCATGTGACTAAGTCCACTGCTGCAAGAATGCTTAGCCCTTTGTAGGATTAAGCCCAGCTCTGTGCTACACAAATGAGCTTTTGTTCAGCCTTGAATGACTAGGACAGGCAATGGAAGGAATAAACAGCACTCTTTAAAATAAACATTCTGCTGATCACAGAGATAGCCCACACTGGAGCTGTCATCACGTTTTATTAGCAGCATTTGAGCAGCACAAATGAGGTGATTCACTTCTCTGAAGCATGTCTCCATTATCTCTCTGTACCTGAAATGCCTGGTGGGTTGTGCCCCATGGCAACCCTACAGCTGCACGTCACACCCGCAGCTGGTGGTGCTGGTGCAAAGGTGCTCTCACGGAGCCACGTGCATCTTCAAACTCTAACCATGCCAAGGGAGTCAGTCCTGTGACGAGCAGCTGAGGGTGCTGGGGATGCTTAGCCTGGAGACAAGGAGGCTCAGAGTGGACCTTCTCACTCTCTACAACTCCCTGACAGGAGAGGGGAGCCAGCTGGGGGTCGGGGTATGCTTCCAGGGAGCAAGGGGCAGGAAAAGATTAAATGGCCTCAAGCTGTGCCAGGAGAGGTTCAGGTTGGACATCGGGAAGAATTTCTTCACTGAAAGGGTGTTCAGACATTGGAAGGGGCTGCCCAGGGAGGGGAGTCCCCATCCCTGGAGGTGTTCAAGGAATGCATGTGGCATTCAGTGCTCTGGGCTGGGTGACAAGGTGGTGTCCAGTCAAAACTTGGACTCGGTGATCTTGGAGGCCTTTTCCAACCTAAATGATTCTGTGACCATGTGAAGTTAGCTCTGAGCAGCTGCTGGGTCTGTGCGGTGCACCTCAACACCATGGAGAGGCATTAATTCACAGTGAAGAATGAAATGATCCTGGTAGTGTGATAGTCAGGTCACAGATTTGGACTTCACTCCTTTCTAAACAGTGTTTCCACTTGTGGGGGTATGTAATGGACTGGATCAGATCACCTACCCCATGTGTAGATCATAGAATCACAGAATACCTTGGATTGGAAGGGACCTTAAGGAGGATTCAGTTCCAACCCCCTGCCATGGGCAGGGACACCTTCCACCAGCCCAGGGTGCTCAGAGCCCCATCCAACCTGGCCTTGGACACTTCCAGGGATGGGGCAGCCACAGCTTCTCTGCCCAACCTGTGCCAGGGCCAAACCACCCTCACAGGGAACAATTTCTTCCCAATATCTAAACCAAACCTCTGTCAGCCTCAATGCATTGGTAGAGGCCAGTGTATGCCCAGACAAGGAGTGCAGGAACTGGACAAGTGACGTTTGTTCAGATCACATCACCCTGGAGACCTCCAGCACGGGGTCTTTCTAATCTGGAAATGTGTCCAGCTGGCAGCAAAGAGGCCCACCTGGTTTCTGTGTGGGTCTGTGTGACTCCCTGCAGTGAGGCCACCCAGTAAGTGACTGGTCCTGTGGCGTTTCCCGTCGCAGCTCTGAGCGGCGCAGCAAAGGAAACGTTACCCTTTGCGGACCTTTTTCTCCATGACATTCCCAGTTCGGGTGGAAAAGTATCCCAGAAAAAGGCAGTGGAAAGAACAGCTTTTGCATGTTGGTCTGTGGGGGTCGGGACTGTAAGCTGAGCCACTGAACCAATCGTGTTCATAATTAAAAGGAGGCATTCTTAAAACATAATTAAGAAAAAGGACTGAAGCTTAAATAAATCATCTTCGCCTATTTACTCTTTATGTATTTTCCCCTCCATAGTAGTCTGAGCCTTAGCATTTTATCCTTTCAGGATTTCATTTTAGTTTTCAAGGCATGGTTGGTTTCTATTTCTTTGGGGTTCTTTTGTAAAATTCAGTTTTGTTGTTGATTATACTTTTTTTTTTAAATTATTCTATTCCTACAGTTTCACTTCTTTCATTTGAAAACTCCACAGTTCCAGTTTTGAGAGTTACTAATTGCAAACATGGGGAAATGAGCAAAAAATCAGCAGCATTCAGAAAACAACCCAAAATTTCAGTGGGCTAAACAGTTGTCAATTCCAGGGGAAGACCTTTCAAACAGCACTTTTTAAATTATTTATTTATTTATTTGAAAGCTGCAGAATCGTATATAAAGTTGTTCAACACAATCTTCAGATTCAGAAGGACTCCACCAGGTCTTTGAGAACGTGTTGTTGTTTCCATGAGGTCTGATGCAACCCTTACCCTGTCTGCAGGCAAAGTCTGGGGTGACTTTCTGCTCATGATTCACCAGAGTTCAGCAGCCTGGAGGGCACAGGCAAAGGCACAGGGCATCTGTTTTGGCAGGTTCCAAGATTCATTTCTGAACACTACAAATTAATTCCTTATAATTCCATCCCATCTCGTTTCCAAGGACCTGATGCTTGGCAGGTTTTAATGAAGTGAACCTTGCAACACCTCTGTGAGGTCGATGTAAATATGATCCCAAATGACAGATAAATGAAATTATAACCCAGAGGGAGATGAAGGCCTGGATTCAGGAAGCATCCTGTACACATGTGCATCCTCTTTTACAGGTGCTGCTGGCAGCATTAGGGGACACTTTTTTCTGAAATTATTAAATATAATTTTGAAGTTATTGGCCCAAGACACAAAGCCATTTTAGCTGTAGGCAATGAGTGGGCATCACTCATGGACAGCTCTGGAATCACCTCTTCCTTACTCACAACGAGTCCTCTGGCAGAAACTGAAAACAAATTGTGAAAGAACATTGGTTTTTGGATTAGTCAAAATTTCTTCCTTTCTAGACTGAAATGAAAGCAAGCAAAAAAAAATTCAGAATTTCCTAGGTGCCATGATTGAGAAGAAAAAGGAATCTCAGACCCATAAGGCCATTTTCCTTCTTAAAACTCTTGGTGAGTCATATTCTAATCAGTTGTCATTGCTTTGTAATTGTAGAAATAATTTAACAATAGAAAATTAAACTTTTCCCTCCAGGAAGTGAAAAATACTGAGCTCAACCTGAACAACATAAATCAAAGGAAAACCCTTTAAATTAATATTCTTGATTGTTTGGGTTATTTTCTTATGGGAACAAAAAAGCCTAGATTGACTTTAAAAGATTTTGTCTCTGGGAGGAAGGTATGTGAAACACTTTTTTGTTATACCTTGGCAGACTCAAAAGGTTTTGAACATCCATTATTTTTTCGTTATTGAGCTTTATTAAGCTTGTTACACATCACTATCCAGTTGTTTAGAATATAATCAGTGGGGTGAAATAAACTTCAGAGGGTGAAACTGAGAAGAAGATTGATTTCCCCTACATTTAGCTGTCCTCACTTAATTTAATCTCTGAGAGGAGGGAGATGAATCACTCCCTGGAGATGCTTATACATTGACTGGAGAGAGCCCTGCATGAGCAGCTTGAGCCAGACATCAAATTTTCAGATGGCTAACACTCACTAGGACTAATCCTGCCTCTCCTCTTCCAGCTGGAATGGACAGCCCCAAAGGACAGTCAGCCCTGTGGAGCTTCAGTTCCCAACCTGGCCAGATTTTGAAGAACTGAGTGATTTGCTTGTTTAGTAGCAGCACAAAAATAGATGCCATTTTACATGGATTATCATGCTGTCTGCTCCTAACTTCAGGGCTTGCATATGGGTGGTTTGATTGTGAATTAAGTTTGAATGAAAGAAAAGCAGAAGCCCAGAACAGGAGTCCTTCTAGCTCTAGTATCCTGGCTCATGGGAAAGTAAATAGCACATTCCATGGAAAAGAAGTGAGAATCAAATAAATATCAAGTGATATTGCCTCGATATACTCTCCCAGTCTCCAACAATCAACTTAAGGGCTACCTGAGGCAAAGGTGATAACTTGGAGTTGGTTGTCTTAAATGACTTTGATCTTGAAAATAAAACTTGGTAGGAATAAAGCATTTATTGCACCATGCACCTACAATTATATGAGAGGAGGAGCATAAGGGATGGCTGGAGTCCCTGTAGGACTATCTTGGTTGATTGAAGTGTCCCTA
This sequence comes from Formicarius rufipectus, assembly GCA_013399695.1. Lineage (NCBI taxonomy): Eukaryota > Metazoa > Chordata > Aves > Passeriformes > Formicariidae > Formicarius > Formicarius rufipectus. The sequence continues at coordinate 631,320 of VXAU01003997.1, forward strand.
CACTTGCCAGCTGTGGCCAGAGTGGTTTTTGTCACATGAGTGTCAGCACAGGATAACCAGAATCCTCTCTGTACTTGGCCTTGTGCTGCAGTAACTGCGAGGAGCTGACTGGACAGAAGGAACCTTGAGTTTGCAGTTGACCTCTGAGTGCAAAGGTGCATTAATGTGGAGAGCAATGAATTCTGTACCAGAGTTTGTCTTCTTCTGGCATATTTCTTTTGAGGACAATGTCCAGCTCCAGGCAAGCTGAATGTGCACGAGGCTGTCACTGCACTGTCAGCTGACCTGACTGCAGCATCCAGACATGCCAATCTGAAAGCAAAACCCATGTGGATGCAAGTCAGAAGGAGGTGTGGCAAAGAACACCTCCTGGCAGGGGCGGCCCAGCCATGAAGGGCCATCTCCTGACTCCACCAGATCACTGTGGAATTCCAGAAGTGAGTCAGGCTTGCAGGGGATGCAGCTGGAGGTATCTCTCAGGAGCCTGGACCAGCTGAAGCCTGGAAATTAAATCTGCAGGCCTAATTGCTCTCTTGAAGCATCAGTTCGGTTTCCTCATTTCCATGTGAGCGCTTGAACATGTGTGTCTAGGATACACAAAAAAAGGTCAGGCAGACTTTGAAGTAAAAAGACAGAGATGGTTTACCTTTGTGAAAATGAGGGCCTTCAGATGTCTCTCCTTGAAGCAAAAGTAAGATGCCTAGCTTGGACTATATATTTAAAATAAATAAATAAATAAAATTAAAAAAAAGGTGAGGTAAAATTAACTATAAAAGTTAGATGTGTAACACATATTTATTAATTAAGGTTCCCTGAAATATTTAAGAAAAGTTTAAGTGTAGAGGATCCTAACAGCAATTTTAAGATGATGACAAAGATGGGACCGTATGGCTGGAGAAAAGCTACAAGCTCAGAGAAGTAGGAGAGGGAAGAACTGATTAGTGACCTCTCAGGAAAACCACAAGACAATGACTAAATCATAACATCTCACAGAGGTGGGACAGAGGCAGAAGGTGAGAATCATAAAGGGAGGTTGCAAAGCGGCGCCCAAAATAAGAACCCCGGAGATGCGGCAGATCCTCATCAGGAGCCACTCTCTGTCCTCTGTGTCACTGCAGAGGCTGCTGGAGCCCTCAGCTACATGGGGATGCCTGGGAACCTGCCCTCAGGACAGACAGCTTGGACACAGGGGTGTCCAACAGCCGGGGGGAGGGTCAGGGAGGTGGGTTTGCTTTCACAAGAACTCACCTTGCATTAAGATTTGCCGCTGTTGCTGCAGCAGGAGAAGAATCCATCTTTGATTTGCACCATGAATGCCCAGCTGCAGCTGATGTGAAAATAGAACTACCTATTTATGTTTTTCAGATGAGAATATGTCCCTTTGCGTGCCCTGAAAGGTCAGTTCATTTGAACTTTTTTGAACTATTTGAGCTGCTCAAAAGCAGGCAAGTTTTTATTGACACAGACTTAGTGTGATATCTGACCAATTAAAAAATAAACAAGAAAGCTGTGGTGTTGTTCATGTCTTGTACAAAGATTTCTTTTAGTTTCCTTCACAAAGATCTACTTCCAGACCTGTTTGAATTGTAGGATGGAACAGAATTTAGCTACCCTACCCTACTCTGTGCAGGCAAATACCTTTTTCAGGGTCAGCACTTCAGCACACATTTAAGCCAAGCTTGCATCGCCATCCAAATGTTTTCATTTCTACCATATGCAGAAGCACATTCTTCAGTTACAAACTCAGGCAGGCACTTTGGGAAAAAAGCAGTAAAAAAAAGTCCCTTTGTCATTGAAGTCAGCAGTTTTGAGTCTGATTCTTCAGAGTGGGGAAATGACTGGTATAAGAAGTTGCCATTTGATGTAACACATTTTCAGGGTAGAAGCACATCTTATTATTTCTGAATCTATTGAATTGGGACAAATTTCTCCCTGGCACACAGTGGGGATGAATCTGACCCGTGGCAAATATTTTGCCCTGCCAATCAAAACGGAACACTCATTTTTTTATTCAGTTCTGGAAAAGCCAGCCTATTAAAAAAAAATTACATTAAAATTATGTATAAGTGACATAAGCAATGTAAAGACAAATGGGGTCAACAAACTATTTAAAATACGTAAAGTAGCAGACATTCAAACAATTAATAGACTTTCTGTTGTTCATTTGCCTCCTGGCTGCACAGAAAACGGTGTTGGTAGAGCTCTATTCTGACTCATAAATGAAACTTGTTACTTTGGTAAATCATTTTTTAATCAATAAATGGAGAGGGAGGTTTGGAGCAATGCAAAAAAAAAAATTAAAAAAAAAAGACCACTGTGTGCTTAAAGGCCTTGATTTCAGAAACCATGGGGGCATGTAGGAATGCAGTCCTCTCTAGAAGAACACACTGAGCTCTTCTGGATTTAATCCAAGCCCAAATCCAGCACAACAGATGCTCCAAAAACAGTGACCTGGCGTGACATGTGTTTTGGGTGAAATCAGGAGAGTGTGTGTTAAAACTGAGAGAGCAGATCTGACTAAAAGGAAGGTGACAGGGGAGCTTGAAAGAGCATCTGTAATTTTCAGAAAATTACAAAGCTTTCATTAAAAATTTATATTATTCCCATGCCTTGTAAATTGGCCTGTGCTGGAACAAGGTCTTTAATAATTTACTAGGATAAACTCTAAATGGCTTTCATGTTTTAGATATTAAAGAACACTTAACTTATTTGGGAGGGTGATTTTGCTGGGAAACACTTTGATAGAAACTGTGTTATTTTACATTCAGAGAATATAAAACAGATTCTGGGTATGTTGAAGGCACAGGGACCAGGTCCTGATATAAGCTACGGAGAAATATAAGGGGAAGACCTCAAGAAAACAGGGAATAACCTCAAAACCCCACACATCTGGTGTGTGATGACAGCACCTGAATCAAAGCAGTTTTCCTCTCTAGCAAATGAAGTAAAATTTGTGTTTAATACAAGATTGGACTGGATTGCACTGACAAGAAGCACATGGTAATCCACACAGCCCAACTGAGGTTTTTTGCTCAAAAACAAGGCAAGATGTTTATTCCCAGTCAGGGTAGGAACACGTCAAACAGAAACAGCAGTCACTGGGAGTCTTTAAATAAGGAATTTGGGCCACTTGAGCTTTTAAACTGCATCTTTGTGGGACGAACACTCATCACAGACGTGGTGATAATGCCAGAGTTTGTTGAGATGAAATTTATGGGTAACCATCTATTAAAAGTACTTTTTCATAATGAATTCTTTCAGAATTTATCATAGCAGTAATTAGGATACATTTTGTGGGCTTTAGTGAAGCTCTCACAAGTATTTTCCAGATATTTGATCATAATTTAGCATTAGTCAGGCATGAGTTAATGGACACCAATGGCTTTATTCCCTTAAAAATCCCTTCTTGTTTTGTGAGTCCCATTGCTATTATATCATTTAATTTTAATTTTCATGACACTAATCATGTGGTATTGATTCAAGTATTCCACATTACTATCGGGACTCCATTTTAATTCAGTGCTACTGTGGCGTTAAAATGTAAAATGAAAGTGTGAGCATTTTAAGTCTGCCTAAAATAGGTCCATTTGGTGGAATTCTGCTGCCCCCATTGAGTCAAGAAGTCCATCCAGACCTTCCTTAAAGGTGCAGATTTGTAAACAAATGTCGCAATGACTTTTGTTTTAGCAACCAAAAGGATTTCTGGAGGATTTAGAAAACCTAAAGCTCAACCAGGCTCTTTACAAGAGTTAAGGACACTTACTTTGATACCTAAAGTCTATGGGACATTTGACTTTGATTTCAGTGGCTACAAAACCAACCCCAAAGATTTTACCACTCATGCAATTATTGGCACGATGATGTTCCACACCAATGGGCCACTAAATGTAAACTTCTCTATAGTGGACTTTCCTTCTTCTTTCAAACCACAAAGGAAAGACCCTGAGAGGAGAGAAAAGAAAGCTCCTATCTTTCCCCTTGCTTCATATCTGTGTATTGCCCACCATGATGTTACCGTATATGAGCAGAGGACAGAATCCTTGCTCTGAGCATAGATATCTCTCATTCCAGAGAAAATTCCACACATGTGGCTTTTAGGATAGTGCCCTTATGATTTCTTTCCCCAAGCCTAGCGTGGTCTCACTGAAGTTTGTTAAAATGCAGCTCTAAACTGCAAATGTGTGTACATTCACTACTACATATTACTCCAGGATTTTCCCATTCATATCCATCTGCTAAAATTTATGCTCATTAGGGCTTTTATTGTTAAGAAAAGTAAGATTTACTCACTGTAATTAGACTGTAAGAAAGCTACTTTTGCTGGGTCATTCAGAGCAGCCCACAATTAAATACAATCCACTTTCCCCCTACTCATTATGGCTCTGAGATCCTCCTGTCTCACTACCTTTACTAGGTAGAGAAAGAAATAATCATTTTGAATTCCTGTGAGAAGAGGGGAGGAGGGAAGAAACTATGACCTGTTAACGTGGTGAAATCCTAGTTTTCAACACCACATGAGTATCCACTGGTTTGCTGTCACAGTGTGATGGGGACTTCATCACAATATCATGGAATCCAGAAGTCCATAATGGAAAAGGTTGGAAAGGACTACAGTGAGGCATCTGGTCCCATCTCTGCTCCAACAGGGCCATCCCAGAGCACAATGCACAGGGTTATGTCCAGATGGCTCTGGAGTATCTCCAGTGAGGGAGACTCCACACCCTCTCTGGGCAATCTGTTCCAGGGCTCAGTCAGAAGTTCTTCATCATCTTCGGAACATCAGTTCCTGCATGTGTGGTAGCACAGGAGAGGCCCAACACCAAGATTCAGGTCGAGGAGAACTGGTGTAAGTGTGACAAAGAAAGAGTTTGTAGGCAGTGCAGTCCCTTGGTCGTTGCAGCAAGGCCTGGATACTGTGCTGTTGTACTGTGTTGTTGTGAATGAGTGGTTTTAAGGTCACTTCAAATAGGTACTGTCCATCCATGGTCTGGTCACTGAAGTTTAGGAGTCACCTGATGTGATGCAGTGATTTTCGCAAAACCTGTCTGAAAACTTCTATAGAAAGCAACTGTTCGAATTGCTCAAGTGAGCAAGGATCTTTATCCTCTTTTATGGGAATATCAGTGCACCCATTTTGGACAAGAAGGACCTTTAAATGTGAAGGACTATTGGTCCTTCTGTTCCACATCTAAGGCCACCACCACATGGAGGATATTCTGGTTTAGAGTGAAGAGGGCAGGTTCCTCTTGCTGGCTGCTGTTGACGAAGAGGTTTTTATCACTACCTAAGAACAAGGCAGTCCAAGAGACATGAGAAAGAGCAGCTGTGGCTTGGTGCTGTCCCTGTTGTGGCTGGGATCTTACCTGGAAAGGGGAGTGCCTTGGCTCGTGGCCCTCTGCCAGTGCCCACTCGAGCACACTGTTAAAATGACTTCTTTCAAAGGAGAGACTGAAAAACTGCCCAACTCTGGGCCAGAATGTGGAAGCCAGGGTGTTCTGGGAGCTGGGGATTGACACTTCTCCATGGGAGAAGGCACTGAATCCAAATCTCTGATACTCTGGGTAAGCAGCTTAAGCTCTGGGTAAGGTAGAAAGAGTGGCACTTCTTTGTTATTTTTTCAGTGTTACCTAATTAAGGTTTTTATTTCCAGTACTTTGCTTTTGTTAGAATTGTCTGCAATGAAAACAAAAATATTTCTTTTGACTCATAACGACTTTTTTTTTCCCATTGGCTTCTCTAACAGAAAAAGAAATCACTTAAGTTCAAGGCCCAAATGTTTTGTTTGTTTGGACTAAGAACTGAAAAAAAAATCATTATTTGCACAAAGTATTAACTGAGGCTAAGTGCTTAATGGGATTCAAATAGATTTGAATATCACGTAGACAAAAAGGCAGTTCCAAGTGCTTTAGAGGATTGGATCAGAATCCAAAAGATCTCCAAAAATTGGCAACCTAGTCCAAAATAAAGAAGAATCTCACTAAAGCCAAGCAGGAAACAATACTATTAAGAAGAAACAATCAAACAGTTACAAATAAGACATTAAATATTTCTCAGGCAGAAGTACTAGAAAAAAAAAGGGGGGGGGATAACTCTGAGTGAGAAGAAGTTTTAACAACAACAGGAAAAGACAAAACTCATTGAATGATGTTCATGGGGAGGACACCACTGCAGCACACCTATGCTGCCAAGGCCTCAACAGGTGCAATGTGTGTCTTCTTCAGCGCTGCAGTTCAAGAAAGGTGTAGCCTTACTGGAAAAACAAAATAACAGGCAAGAGATGAGAGATGGAAAAGCCTGAAAGTCTGCATGCCTTTAGTCCAGAAGAATCCACACATCCCTGGAAGTGTCCAAGGCCAGGTTGGATGGGGCTCTGAGCAACCCTGCTTATGGCAGAAGAGTTGGAATGAGATGGTCTATAAGGTCCCTTCCAACCCAAACCATTCCATAATTCTATCAGGCACAGGAGCAAAATGAATCACTTTGTATATGACCAATTAGTTTGCCCTGTCAATAACAGAAAAGCCAAGTTTGAGTCTCCCTGACTTTTGAGCCCAGATATGGTTATATGTACATTAAAGAAGGAGGTGTGGGGTGTTTTGCTTTCTTTGCAATAAGGTGTGGCTACAGAAGGGATTGGAGAAGTTCTCACGCCTTTTCTTTTTTGGTGTTATTTCTCAAGACATCCAGAGTCATGTTGGTAAGCAATGAAAAGACACTGGAAGGTCCTGTTTGCTCATCCACACACACACAAGCCCTGACTGGGTGTCTGCAGCCCAAAGGATGCACAACGAGGTTAAGCTTCACTGCAAACAACCCATGACTGCAATTCTGTGGACCAAAACCGCACCACAGGCAAACACCCAGCAACTTGTCCTGCTTGTCTTCCAAATCGTCCCAGAGGTTGTGCTGCCATAGCATGACATGAAATCCATGCAATCCCTACGACACTTATGCTGAGATGAGAGGCAGTTTCTTCATTGGATAGCCCATGGATAGGAGACAGAGGACATCTGACCAATGCAAATAGACACAGCCAAGGTTGGTGGAGTAGGAAGGAAGCAAGCCATTTAGATCTCCACCAGTCTATGAGACTTTCCCCTCCATTTGTATTGCTAACACACTTCTGCTTCTGTTTCTTATTACTTTCTGCTCCCTTTATATCACTTAAAGAGTTCAAAGGGCCCATAAAACAAGTGCAAATAACCTTTATGCTTTCTTAATCGTGCTTTTATGTGTTCAGACTGGCTAAAAGAACTGTGGTGTAAATAAGAATGTCCAAAGTGTGAAATTAAACTCTGAACTGAGAAAAAGAAAATGGATCTGCCTGGTTTATGGCCTCCACAAATGGAAAGGGATTGGTCAGGATATGAAACTTCTATATTTGGCACCAATATATTGGGGTGGGGGTGGGGAAAGGGTGCTGAATTATCTTTCAGTTTTATCTGCTCTCCCCTTCTTGGTATAAGAATTGCCAGGATGACAGGACAGCTGGGAGATCTGGGCAAAAGTGACCCAAGAGACTCATCCATGAAGTTCCTCCCTGGGGAACAGGTGTTATTCATGTTCAGCAACAAGACTTCCTTACTCCAGGCCACAAGAGGACACAGGCAGTCTGAAAACTTTCCTTTAAGGAAAGCCCATGAAGTAATTTGAGTTGCAATTTAGAGGAAAATAAACCCTCTTAAAACTCATTTACTTACTCCCATACTGAGAGCAGGGCTGCCAAGATTTTTGCCCATTAAGGCTTTTTTTATAGGCAGCTTTTAAAGCCTTGCAAATAAGGCTTTCCAAAGGAAACACTGGCCCAGACAGAATAGCAGCAAGTGCAAATGAGGCTGCAATAACACTGCTGGCTCCCCTAAAGAAAAGGTGCTCTGCAGAGTAAAGCATTCACCTGGAACTCATGTGCTTGGCATCACATCCACCCCACTCTGCACATCTTGCAGTGCCGAAAGAACAACTTTGGTTCCTGGGCATCTCTAAAACTTTCTGTGCCAGTTGTCCTGGTGGTTTTCCTCAGCTTTCCCAAAGAGAATGGGCACGATCTTTTTTGTTAGTATTTGTTACACCGTGTGGAAAACAAATAGTAATTTTTTAAGCTGGAACAAATCTTGAGATTTATAAACCTAAAGAGAGGTAAGCATATAAAAAGGACAGCTCAAGAAGTGAACATAATCTGTTGCAGAGTGTGTGTTGGTGTTGCTCAACTGTGAAGGAGGGAAGCAGGACTAGAAAACACTCCAGACTTCAAAATGTCATTTATTTCTGTGATTACCCATAATATGGTTTAGCATCAAGGATTTGGGTCACTTAGCTTGAATAGAGCAAGTTGATAGATGGAGGAACTCTATACTGTGCCAATGTTTACTTCAGGCTAATGGAGGAGGAAGACCTCACCTGACACTGATGCAAAAGTACCTCCTGCAAAGCCATTCCTGAGGCCAGTATGGGATATCAGTGCCATTTAGTGGGGGATTAATTAGTCACTAGGCAGCTTTGACGTTAAGCATCTAGCAAGAGTAACAAAGACATTTAAATAATGAAGAACAGCATCTACAGTTACATCAGGAAGAAGTCAGGGAAAGAAAAATATGCCCAAGAGTTACTGGAAGGAAAAACAAAGTGTCGTGATCTAGAGTAGAATGTCTCCTCCAAATGGAGCATAGAACAAGAACTTCCCCTTTGATCAACACACTTCAATCAGTGGCTTCTTGAAAACAAGCAGAAAGGCAGAATAAGAGAAGGAACACGGGAATGGCCAGGCTGGTAATCCAATGTGTGATACTCCTCTTGTGCTGTGGTTATTGAAGCTTTTAGGGTGGAAGTGGGGGGGCAGAATTACACTCTGTAAACTGCTACTGCCATGGGACAATGCCACGACCCACAAGGGTTTGGCTCTGCACTCCCAGAGGAGTGCAGCACACACACACGAAGGATGGATTAGTAGGAGGATTTGGCCCTGATGTTTTGCAAGAAGTCAAGCAAAGGGCAGAAATGTGTCTTTTTAAAGCTCACCTCATCAAGAGATGGGAATTTCACTGGTCAGGGCAGCTTTAGGGGCTGTTGCCATCTACGGCAGACCTTCCACTGGTTGTACAATGCTTGCAGTACTGGGGCACTTGGGACCTAAGGAAACATTCCTGTTCTGCTCCCAGTCACCTGCTCTGTGTGGGTCTGTAAATCAGGGTGGCAGAGTGTGGCTTGAAGGACTCCTGAACTGGGTGAGTGCCAAAGCCTAAAAGAGAAGGGGGCTGATGTGTGTGTCTCAATCACCAAGAGCCAGATAGCTGTGGAGCCAAGCCCACCAAGGACTGCTGGCAATAACAACCAAGGATCATTGTGGCTGGAGAAGGGGCCACATGAGGTAGGGCAGCTCTTTCCAGGACAAACATCCTCGTTCTGGCTCATGGACATAAGCACAACACAGTCCAGCACAAGCACAGGAATGACATAGAGAAGCTGGCAAGGCCTGTAGGGAGGGATTAAGACCCCAAAGACCCTCAAAGTCCATCAGTCCATTCTAGAAAGGTCTAGAGGAACAGACTGCTCTCCACAAATACCTGAAAGGAGGTTGTTGCCAGGTGGAAGTTTGTCTTTTCTAGGCAACTCAGGATAAGAGGAAATGGCCTGAAGATGTGCCAGAGGAGGCTTAGGCTGGACATCATGAGGAATTGCTTTATGGAAAGGATTGTTAAATGTCAGGGCTTCCCTGGGGAGGTGGTGGATTCACCATCCTTGGAGGTGTTCAAGAAGTGACCAGACCTAGCACTCAGTGCCATGGTCTAATTCCTGAGGTGCCAAGATGATGATCTGTCAAAGATTGGACTCAGTGAGGTCATTCTGAACCTAAATGATTCTGTGATAACTAATTTGCATATAAACTGATAAACTCACCACCAGGGTGGTGCAAACTTATCCATAAAAACGTACCCCCACACAGCCCAGGTGTGGATGAGCTCCAGGACACTCCATCAGCTGGATCAGCCCTGGAGCCAGGACTGCTGATTCCACACCCTTGCTGTATTCACCTGCCTCCATCACACATAGAAGAGGCTGCTTGTATACCTAGTTTGGTGCCACCTGGGATAGTTAAAAGCCAAAAATCCACTTTTAAGACCGAGGAGTTCCCAACTGACCTGGGGTTATAAATCTGTGCTACACAAATAGGCACCACACACGTTGTCTCTGTGTGTCTAATGTCTGGTAGAATCCCCACAGTGATATTAGGTTTTATTTTTATGTATTTATGAACTTCATTTTATTACATTTCCTTTATTGCCAAGTTTATTAGTCAAAGCAGTGAACACAATAGGTATTATAATCATTCTGTCTCCTTTACAAAGTGGTTTTTCAAGGCATTTTTGGGTATATTAGATTATAGTCTCTACAAGTAACAGAGAAGTTAAAGTTGAAGGAATTTAAGAATCACAAGACAAATATAAAATTAACCACAAGCTCAACAAGATGAAGGCTGGAAGAAAAGCAATGCCTTTAAGCTCAGTTTCCTTTTACTGTTAGAGAATCTGTCTTGGGAACTTGGGAAAATATACTTTACAGGGATACACAAAGAAAACACAGTAAGAACTACTCTTTTTATTCTGACAAAGATTCCTAAGGGTTTCAAAGAAGCTTCCTTAAAACTATAACTAATAAGTGGAAAACTTCAGCATGGGAGGCTTTCCCTGTAGGAATATATGACTGAAAAAATCCTTTTGTATTACATTTTACTTCATAACTTCTTTATCCTTCTAATGTTAACTTGTGATGTAAATGTGGAGGTTTTAACACTTACTAAAATACGCCACTTCCTTTTTTGCATTAATGTGCATTGTACATCTGGGGCTGCAGGTGACTGACACAGCCTTCATAAAAAGAAATCATTCAATCCTTGAATCACAGAGTATCCTGAGTTGGAAAGGACACAGAAGGGTGACAGAAGTCCAACTCCTGGCCCTGCCCAGGACACCTCAAGAGTCCACCATGTACCTATGAGCCTTGTCCAAACACTCCTGGAGCTCTGCCAGCCTTGGTGCTGTGCCCACTGTCCTGGGGAGCCTGTTCAGTGCCCACCACCCTCTCGGGGAAGAACCTTTTCCCAGTATCGTCCCTAAATCTCCACTGACACAACTTCAGGCCAGTCCCTCGTGTCCTGTCCCTGGTTCCCACAGAACACAGAGCAGTGCCTGCCCCTCCACTGCCCCTACAGAGGAAGCTGCAGATGCTGTGAGTCTGACATCAGTCTCCTCTTCTCCAGGCTGAGCAGCTGAACACACCAAGTGCCCTCAGCTGCTTCTTGTATGACTTCCCCTCAGACCCTTCACCACCTTTGGACACTCTCTAAGAACTTCATATCTTTTTTTATATTGTGGTAGCCAAAACTTCCCCCAGACTTGAGGTGATGCTGCCCCAGTGCAGAGCAGAGCGGGACAATCCTCCCCCTCTCCTGGTTGGTGATGCTTTTCCTTGTGCCCCCCAGGACAGGGATGTCCCCCCTGGCTCCAGGGCACTGCTGACTCGTGGCCAGCTGGCCACCAACCAGCACCCCCAGGGCCCTTTCCTGGCACTGCTTTCCAGCAGCTCATTCCCAGTCTGTCCCTACATCCCAGGCTGTCCCATCCCAGGGGCAGAATCCGGCACTTCCCCTGCTTGAACTTGCAAGGGTTGGTGATTCCCAGTCCTCTGATTTTCTCAGATCCCTCTAAAGGGCCTCCCTGGCTCCATGGGAGTTCACAGCATATGTAACCCCATTTACTACAACCCTTTGCATCCAAGTCATGAGCCATGTGCTGACCGATCTCATGATGTGTTGGTGGGCATCTTCCCATGCTTTCAGTGGAAAGGAGGACTTTAGGGCTAGAAGCACTGGTTAATGCTACAGCTCTGTAATCTGAGGAAATAGTGTGTTTGGGGAGGATTATTTTCTATAAGCATCCCAGTATAGATCATAAGATTCTTATTTTTTAAAGCACAGATGCATTGGATAAGTTTTACCTGTCCCTATATAAGACTGTATTTAGGTTTGTCCACTTTAGAATTCTTTGTAAATAATAATTAATAATTAAGGGCATGACTAATTGAAGATTTTTGTTCTTTCCCATTTCTCCAAATGCAAAAGCATGTGCACACCAAAGATGTGTGTTGTGTTGAGACGCCAACACCTATGTTTGCACACAATTCACACTCAAATTTGCATTTGTGATGTCCAGAGCAAGAGTTGGAGTGCATGCACATCTTTTTCTGTGTGAGTGAAACCACACTGCATGGCCTAAATGTCAACAACACAAACTGGAAAACTAAAGCACAGCAGATAAAACTATGCCCATAAAAGATGCAGCTGCAGCTCTTTAGGTATAGCAGAGCTTCTCCAAAGTTAATAAGCTCTAATGTGGAGAATGATGCAGCTGCAGCAATACCTGGTGCTCACAGCAGTAGGAGTTGTAGCTATCAGCTCGTCTAAATTGAATTCAAGCTTGCCTACAATAGCACTTGTGCACTGCAAAGCCCAAGTACAATGTTTAAATTCACAAAGTCACATCAATAACGATGTTCAGACCTGAAGAAGGGAGCCCGAGGGACTGAGGATACGACAGTGAGAGGGGAGGGGAAGGTACAGCCCACTCACTCCTTCCTCTGCAGGGAGTGAAGGCAAAGAAAACAATCCTCTAAGATGCTACCCAAGGAGGAAAGAGGGAAAATTCTAGGCTGCCCCCAAAGCAGCGTGGGCAGCAGGGCAGGGGGGGATTCTGCCCCTCTGCCCCCTCTGGGGACACCCCCCTGCAGAGCTGCCCCCAGCCCTGGGGTCCCAGCACAGACAGCACAGGGAGCTGTGGGAGCGAGGCCAGAGCAGGGACACCAAGAGGATCCGAGGGCTGGAGCAGCTCTGCTGGGAGGAAAGGCTGGCAGAGCTGGGAGATTGTCCAGCCTGGAGAAGAGAAGGCTTTGGGGGCACCTCATTGTGGCCTTCCAGTGCCTGAAGGAGCCCACAGGGAAGATGGAGAGAGACTATTTCCAAGGGCCTGGAGGGACAGGACAAGGGGGAATGGCTTCAAAGTGACAGAGAGCAGGGTTAGATTGGATATTGGGAAGAATTTCCTCCCTGGGAGGGTGGGGAGGCCCTGGCACACGTTGGGCAGAGAAGCTGTGGCTGCCCCATCCCTGGAAGTGTCCAAGGCCAGGTTGGATGGGGCTCGGAGCAACCTGGGCTGGTGGAAGGTGTCCCTGCCTGTGGTAGGCGATTGAAACAAGATAATCTTTAACGTCCCTTCGAACTCAAACCATTCCACAGTTCTATGGAATTCCCTCTGAGGTGAAAGACATAATAACTCCATGGCTCTGTTATCTTCACAGTTAATGTTCCACACCTCCATAAAGAGATCAAGGTGATGGGACTCTAATATTCAGCATTAAGAACATAAATGTATCAAGTTTCTGCATTTAGCTAGATGCTGAGGCTGTTCAGCACTGTGGGTTGAAGGATTAAGGGCGCTCCAGTCTAGGAAGGAGAGAAGGTGCCATCACCCCCAAAGTCTGCTCGGGCTGCTCAGAGTGGCACATCTGTAAACACCTGTCTTGTGCCCTGCATTTTTGGACTATGAAAATTATTCTGGGTCTTCTCACAGGTACTTCCAAATTTCAGAATGCACATGGGTTGTGCTTGTGGACCACAAGCACAGGAATTGGGCAGCAATGCAATCCTACAATAAGAATTATTGTATCATAACCCTGGAAAGTGACAATGCATTTGGAAAACACTAAGAAGTTTGCAAGTGGCTGCCCAGAGTAATTCTGCTGTTTTGTTCTTTCCAAGGGCAGGCCAAAATTACAAATCTCTTGATTTCTAGAGAAGACTATGGTTAGAGTTTGTGGAGCAATCCACTTACGTGTGCTTAGTTTTATGCCAGAGGAAACATGGCCTTATTCACACCCACTTGAGCTCTTCAGGTTCAGTGGATTTTTACAAATGGCCAAAGAGGATAAATTTGCCATGTGGCTGCTGTATTGAAATCCATGACTCAAGCAACACCTAATTCTGTCTTCCACAGAAGTCAACCCAGTGTGCACAGCTGAGATGTGGCAACCCACAGGAGGTAAAATCCTGGGTGGGGCAGGGCAAGTGTGGCTTCAGGAGCATAAGACAACCTCAGGAGTGAGAACTGCAAATCACTTTGTCATGGTTTAGCCCCAGCTGCCAAATGAGCAGCTCATTTATTCACTTTCCCCCACCCCTCAAGGAAGGGAAAAAGCCAGAATTAGGAGGGTGAAAGTGAGAAAAACTATGGTTTGAGGTAAGGAGAGTTTAACAGGAAAAGTAAGGCAAAACAAGTGATTAATTTACCAAATGCTGTGGGCAGGCAGGTGATCAGCCCTCCCCAGGAAAGCGGGCTCCATCACACACATACTTGGGAAGGCAAAATGCCATCACTCCAAACCTCCCCCCTCTTCCTTCTTTTTCCCCCAGCTTTGTATGCTGAGCATGACACCGTCTGGTGTGGAAGAAACCTGTGGTCAGCTGGGGTCAGCTGTGTCCCCTCCCAGCTCCTTGTGCCCCTCCAGGCTCCTCACTGGTGGCGTGGAATGAGAAGCAAAGAAGGCCTTGATGATGTGTAATCACTGCTCAGGAATAACTAAAACACCCTTGTGTTACCAAGACTGTTTCCAGCTCAAATGCAAAACACTGCCCCACAGCAGCTACTGTGAAGAAAATTCACTCTATCCCAGACAAAGCCAGCACATTCCTCAACTGGAAGTTTCCACACATCTGCTATGAGGAGCTATAAAACTGTGCTGTGACATGTGCATGTTACTTGCATTTAAAGCCAGTTTGCACTCCAGGAACTGAAATGAACTCTCTGGGATTTGAGTATCACACCATGTCATAAGGACTGGTAATAGAATACAAGTAGTTGTCTTGATATCTAGGCCTTTTTCAGACTTCCCCATCCTTCCCACTTCAATTGCAATACAGTTTCTTGACAAGTCTCTGTATTTTTGGTAGAATATACAAATCTGCCTCTTTATGTTCTTTATTGTCAAGATAATCCTTTTAAAACCTCCTTTTATGTCTTTCCAAGTGTTTGCTTTTTTTTGTTGTTTAGGGTTTAGGGGTTTTTTGTGTTTTTGTTGTGGTGGTTTGTTTGTTTGTTTGGTTTGGTTTGGTTTTTAATGGATTGTATGTGGTTTATTGTTGCATTAATCCTCTTGATTGTGAGTATCTCATGCCTTCCTTTCAAACCTGGTGGGAGGTTTATGCAGAGTCCCCCCATTTTATCTGTATGGAGGTGTTTGGGAGAAAAAAGTGGCACAATTCTTTCAACAATCAACAGTAGATAAATCTCCTAGAATAGCCAGAGTTGGAAGGGATCCACAAGGATCATCGAGTCCAGCTCCTGGCCCTGTACAGTTCACCCCCAAGAATCCCACCCTGTGCCTGAGAGTTTTGCAAATAAATAACCTCATCTTCAGAAGGTAAGAAAGACTATTTTTGTGTTTTTTAGAATTGCTTTTTAAAGGAAATAAATGGGGGGAGAAACAAGGAACAGGGGATACTATTCTGACAGTATAAAAACTGGAAAGACAGACAAGGCTCTTGGTTATGCTAGCAAAGAGAAGTTTGGCCTGGTAAATATCCTATTTCAACCCATAGACTGCATTTTACTTAGATTTCAGTCTAGCCCTGATTTCCAGAGGTCAAGATTCATCTTGTCTGCCATTTCTAGCCCTGCTTGGCTTCTCATCGTCGATTTGTTTTGCAGGTCCAGGCCATGCACTCGCAGGATGGAGGGGAAGGAGTTCAGTCACAGATGCCTTGCAGCCCTGACCCATTCCCAGTGATTTTAAAAACAGAAGCTCTGTGTCCCTGCTTTCCTCAGGCACTGCCCTCTCAGCCAAGCCAGCCTTGCTGCCTGGCCATCTGCACTTCCCCAGGCTGGGGACAAAAGCCTCTGAGCAACCACCACAGCAGGGTTGGTTACCTGATAGCCATTAAATGTGGTCCAGATTAGCAGAGCAAATACTTCTGAGGCTGCCTGATGTCTTCACACTCAAAGACTGGACTGTGGCAAATCTGGAACTCGGTGCTGGTGTTTCTGTGTTAACACTCAGGTGCCATCTCAATGCCCTGGGCCCTTGGCAGGGAGGCACCTTTGCAGGGTCAGTGAGAAGCCCTGACACTGTCAGCTGAAAAAAGGCATTCTAGTTACCTAAAAACCAATGTTTGATTGCATATCAGTGTGTATCTTGATCCTTTCAAAGGCAAGGTAGCACTCTTACTTTTACACAGGGTTTGTATCTCTTGCTGTTTAAAGGAATACCTTTTTCTTCATGTGCATCATCTATGGATTCAAATATCTTTTATTTTTTCACCTCTTCATAAGAGCTCACAAAGCAGAGAAGGGTTGGACTGAGAGGGTAATGTCTTTCCCCTTTTCCTAAAGGATTAAGAAGGAGCTTCCATGTACATGATTTAGACTGCAAGTATTCTTCACTGGGCTTGGACAAGAGGTAGAACAGCAGCTATTCAGATGCAGGGACTCAGCCTGCAGTATAGCAAGTTACTACTGCAAGACGAGATATATCTTGTTCCCAAATGCCAGAGATCAGGATGATAAATAGCACAGATCCTTCTAACAGTTCACAAGTAACTTTTCTCTTAAAGCTCCATTTTCTCACTATCTAAAAGGAGGAAAAAATGTTTGTCACCTGGAAGAAGAAATCCTAGAGCTAAACACAGGGATTTTCTTCCTGAAGAATCCCATGTCCTCTATAGGAAGAGCTTCCATGGCACAACCCTTGTCCTTGCCCGGGGCTGTGGTGCCCTGTGTCCTGACTGAGGATGACTGATGCACAGGCACAGAGCTTGTTGCCTCAGTGCAGTGAGAACGAGTTCTTTCCTCCCCAGAAATGAGAGCCAGACATCTCCTTATTCGTACTTTTACCCAGGGCTTCTCCTCAGCCTTGGGACCTTTGTTTTGGCAGCTGAGAGATCCTACCACCCAGGTACAATGTGATTAATGCATGCCTGGCTCATACCTCAGGTGATATCAACCCTCCGTGTTCAGCCTGGGATTTCCCTCTCCTGTCCACTGCCTGCTAAACAGCTCTGGTTATTGACTTTTTAATTAAGTTTTCCCACCAACCCTGGTAATTGTGCTTTCCCTTCAGATCCATTGGTCAGCTCCCATTCACACCTGCAGCTTTCTGAGAAGTCATCCCCGGTTGAGGTCGTCAAAGCAGACTGCAGGAGTCAGGTGCTCATTTCCAAAAGAACTTTATTCCCTTTGGACTTCCCGGAGCAGCTTTGCTTCCCTTTTGAAGCTCCTGGAAAAGCCAAGTGCACATCCACCCACGACGAGGGCTGAGCAGGTATAAATGATGGAGACATTATACCCTCTAGTGGCAGGAATATCTGCCACTCAAACTCCTGCTGCACAAAGCCACCTCCTCGGGCTTGGGAGGAGCATTCCAGGATCCTGGAGGCTCATAAGAGGCACTGAAGTAGGTACTGAACATGACTTAGGCTCTTATGGAGCAGTCCTTCCTAACAGATGGACATCCCCAGAATTGAATAGAAAGACTTGACTGGGAAAATGAGTGCCAAATTCATGTACTTAATGTCATCAAGATCCTCCATTATTGCTGACTGATGCAACAATAGAAACGAGGAATAACTGTAGGAGAGACACATTTTTTGCTATTTTCCTATTTTTCCTTTTGTTCTTAGATAATCTCAGATACAAACCCAGAATTACCTCTAATTGCATGATGTAATGCAGCCAAATATTAAGCACTATATGTGCTTGGTGTTCATCAGCAATATATCTTTCAGGGTTTAAAAAAATATTATCTACAGGAATAAAAGTGTCCTAGGTTTTGGTATTATCAAAAAATATGAACTTAAAAATTTCCTGAGAATAGGAAAGGTTTATTACCTGACATTTGAGGTCATATCCCTCTAGATAGTTTTGCTCTCATACAACAACAGTTGCCCCAGCAAAGCAATGAGAGGGAGAAGCACATTTAATTCATGGCTGCTAATACAGAGTAGTTTGCAGGAAGCAGATTGTGAGTTTGCTTTTGAAAATCTGCTGTTTGGGGTTTGCTCAGCTATTTGCCTAAGGGCAGGATGAAATTCCTATGGCATGTGCTTTCTTGAATTCCACGTAATACACTGGGGTTTCGCCTAAAACCAGAATTAAAGGGGAAAAAAGAAAAGAAAAAGAAGAAAAAAAGGAAACCCACTCCAACTTCAAGAGATAGTAATTGATAGCAAAAGTTTATAGGTCTTCAACTGGATTCTGCTCTGTGATGAAGCAGGTATTATTGCTTGTAAGGTTTGGCAGTGGCATCCCAGTGTTATAATCAGCATTGTCCATAAGCTGTATGATTTACTGCAGTGCTGATACAAAGCACACCCCAATTTTCAGATTCCCCACCCCACACTCCAAAGCAAGGTTGCTGCATTTCAGCAGTGCTCACAATCACAGCTGTGGTGTTGTCACACTGGTCCATCCACTTCACTCTGCCGTCCTGCAGGAACAGCACTTTGCAATTAATTAGATGTCTCTGACTAATTTCTGCTCTCTCCATTTCAGAGTCTCTATGAAGAAGATTTGCTAAGAGGTGGTGGTTGGTTTTGTTGCTTCTTGCCAGGAGCCAGAACACCTCAATCAGCCCTGTCACCACAGGCACACAGCTCTGCACTGATTATTGCACAGTAGCAGCACTGACCAATAAAGGAACCAGTAATTTATAGCTTGGCCTTCATAATCTTACCTTTCTCATTTAAAAGCAGCCTAGGCTGTCCAGGTCTCTTCAATCTTAATCCTGTTTCCTTGTCAAGAGCCCAAATTAATCAGCAGGCAGTGGTGGTGAGATGAAATGCAGGGTTTTCCAAGATTTCTTTCCCCGAGCTGTGCCATTGGTGCAGCTGCCAGCTTTGGCCTCGTGTGCTAGGCTGGGGGCACAAATCCCTCTGTGCCATCCCACCAGGGAGCTAGGGGTTAAGCCATGGAAAAGACACTCAGTTGGTCTGCACAGACAGGGCTGGATATCTATCCCAGGGGGTGACAGTCATTGGGATGTAATATAGATACTAACAAATGGCATCTGGGGAAGGGCAAGAGATCCTTTGAGGTTCCCTTTGGGGGAGAAACTAAGATGACTTTTTGTTTTATTAAGCATCAGAGTTCCTGCCCAGTTGAGCCTCATGGCACTAACCCAGTAGGAATCATGCTTCATTGATTCTACTGCTTGTGAAATGCCTGATTTTACAATATCTTTGGAAAGCCTTAGTAAGGATAACATTATTTGTTCTTCTCTCTAAGGAGAGTTCAAAATCCCCATTAAAAGCTTATCGTGCACTGACTGAAGAACAACAAAACTGAGAGCAAGAAGCAGGTCTGGCCATGTGTGTGTGATGTCAGGCAGAGAAAACAAAATCAGAGGCAGAGAAGAGACACTTAGGAAACAACAATTCACTAGGAAAAGAGGGTTCCTGGGAAAAAGGAAAATGGGATAGAGGACATCCAGCTGCAGGGTTGAGGGATGTGGAAATACAGAAGGGGCAGGTGTGGTACAAGCTGAACATGGATAAACAGAAAAGGTATTAAGAAGAAAAGAAGGGGCTTGGGTTTTTATGTTTTGAGCTTAGCTGATGATATGGTGCTGGAACTCCTCCTGCTTCAGAGAAAAGCCAGTCAACAACTGAAAACCTTGTACAGTCCAAAATTCCCTGGGTTTTTGCAGCTGGTAGAAAAAGGAAACTGAATAGGCCACAAGTTCAAAATGGCTTTTGGAAATGCCCTTATTTTTTCAAGGAAATGTGGGCATTTCTCCTGACCTGCACGTTTTTTTCATACAGCTGACAAAACCAGGCCTGCTCCCTTTCAAGTAAATAGCAAGTATTCAATTAATATCAAGGGATTCATGATTGAGACAAAACAGTGATGCTCCTGTAGGTAGCTACCCTGATCATAAAAAAGGTTTAAAAGACAAATAAAACACCCAACAATCAGTGTCCTAGCTATTATCCTATGCTATTACTTGGAAAACTGTTAGAATTAATAGCATGCCAAGCAAACTGCACTTATTTCTCTTATGCAAATCTGTGCAAGAAAAGTTGGAAAGAAGCTGCTCCTGGGTTTGTGATGTTTGTCATCACCTGGTTCAGGGTGCAACCTTTAGTCTCCAAGGTAAGAATGGATGGACAGAACTGAAGTGTGTTGCTGATTATGGATCATCTAACACAGCATCCTCTCTGGGAACCACCTTCCTCTGTGTCTGAGGAGAAGCTGATGTGACATTAAGCTCTTGGTGGGAATAAGAAAATTCTCTTGACCCAACAAACTTTAAATACAGCTCCCCTTTGTCTGGATTCATGAACCAGAGGTAGTTTCTCCATTCTCTTATGTTTCTGCTACTAGAAAAGTCCCTGAACCAGTGTTGATTCCATGCCTCCAAAAGGAAAAAGCCCAGAATGATCCCAGAGTTCACAACAACTTGGTCTGACTTGATGTGACCTTGTGTGAGAAACATCCCTGCAGACACCAAGGTGAGAGCAGAGATCCCCCTGTAGCCCCTGGAGGGCCCAGTGCTGGAGCAAGTCTGTCCTGGTGGACTGCAGCCTGTGGAAGGGTCCACGATGGGGCCAAGTGTGGGGTGGAAGGAGAGGCTGTGAGGAGCTGTGACAGACTGACCCCATAACTCACTGTCCCCCTTTCAACCTGCACTGCCTGGGCTGGCAGGAGGTGGAGGAGCTGGAAGGAAGTGAAGTTGAGCCTGGGAAAAAGGACATGGAATAAAGGTGTTGTTTTAATTTCTCTTTCTCACCATCCAGATTTGTTTTAATTCAATTTTCATCAAATCGAGCCTGTTTTCTCTGTGACAGTAAGTGATCTCCCTGCCTGCATCTCCACCCATGAGTTTTTTTCACCTTCTTTTCTCCCCTTGTCCTGTGGAGGAGGGGGAGTGAGAGAGCAGCTGGGTGAGGGTCTGGCCGCAGTCCAGGTTCAGCCCATCCCAGAAGGCTGAACAGAGCAGAAGCTGAGCATACTAAAGCCCAGGTCACTGGGATCAATCACAGCCCTCACTCACCCTGTACTTGGAGAACAAGTTACTGCCAGGCTGTCAGCAACAGAGATAGAAAAATGTTTGATTCAAAGGATTCTGGCTATTAAAGTTTCCTTTTGAGCCCACAGTTCAGTAGTTTTGGTCTCAGGTGCTTTTATCTTCCTGGGGTAATGCTAATTGCCTGAATCCTACAAACTCAACTTCCTAATGAAAACTTTCACCAGAAAATGAGAGTGATATCATTCAAACTCCTTGGTGCCACAGCCTGTGGACTGGAGTAGGGGAGGACTTATGCTTCTTGTCCAACCTATCCTTCTCTTAGGGAAAAATGTGTTCTCTCTTTATTTTCCTCCAAGTATTTCACTACATTCTCTAGGCAATTTCAGAAATAATTGAGAACAGTAACAGCAGATCTGTAAGACATTCTTGTGTTGGCAAAAATTCTATCCCTCCCTCCATGATCAGTGAATCTGTTTTCTCTTCCCAGAGTGTCATAAATATTTGCCAAAACGTGTAAAAATTTTTGTCTAGCTATTTTTGGCAAATAAATGCTGTTATTTGTAATATAAGGATCTGAATAAGCAATAGAGTGGCCAGCAGGACCAGGGCAGGGACTGTGCCCTGTGCTGGGCACTGGGAGGGGGGGGCACACCTCAAACCCTGGGCCCAGTTCTGAGCTGCTGAGGACAAGAGGGACATTGAGGAGGTGGAGCATGTCCAGAGAAGGGAATGGAACTGGGGAATGGAACTGGGGAAGGGTCTGGAGCAGCTGAGGGAGCTGGGGAGGGCTCAGTCTGGAGAAAAGGAGGTGCAGAGGGGACCCTCTCATTTTCTACAACTCCCTGACAGGACGTTGTACCAAGGGAACAAGCAACAGGACAAGAGGAATTGCCCTCAGATTGTGCCAGGGGAGGTTCAGGTTGGACATCAGGAAGAATTTCTTCACTGAAAGGGTGGACAGACATTGGAAGGGTCTTCCCAGAGAGGTGTTGGAGTCCCCATCCCTGGAGGTGTCCAAGGAATGACTGGATGTGGCACTCAGTGCTCTGGGCTGGGTGACAAGGTGGGGGTCGGTCACAGGTTGGACTCGATGATCTTGGAGGTCTTTTCCAACCTCAATGATTTTGTGACTCTATGATAAGTAGAAGTTCCTTTTGTTTAATTCTATGTAGTGCTCTTATACTCTAGTCAGATTGATTTTTTTTTATTTTTTTTTTTGAGGTGGTTTGATTTTTTCAGTCATGTCTTTTTTTTTTTTTCTTTGCTTTATTTTTGTGGGGTTTTTTTGTTTTAGTTTGTTTTTCTGCTTTGTTTTGCTTTGTTTCTCTTTAAATTCATGACCACTTGCAAAGCCAATTCTCAGCAGCCACAATAATCCCTGCCAGAGTGAACGCCCTTTAGGCTGGGATTTTCTTGCATGCATCTCCCAGGCAGAAGGGCCAGAGGAGCCACCCCAGCCCCTGCACAAGCTGTAGGTGCTGTGTAGGAGGTCTCACATGTCTAAGGAAGAGCTCCTCTTCCTAGTCCTCCTCTCTGCATTGCTCAGGGGGGCACAGTGAGGAACAAGAAGGCACAGACACCTGCAGTCCCTCCTATTTGTAGAGTTCAAGGGTGAGGTGGTGGCTCTGTGAGCGTGAGTGAGGTACAAATTACTTTGACCTCCTCCCCAGAAACTTGCTGTAACTAACTGAGTCACAAAAGCCCTGGAATTTTCTCTCCTGCCTCTTCAGGAGAAGATTGTCAGAAAGAAAGCAAACATAGGAGACACCCAGTGCTCTCAGTGTATCTCTCTTGTCTCTTCCTTAGCCACAATGATTTTATTTTCACCTCAGGAGGGAAATTAAAAGTTTCCAGGAAGAGAAAAAAGGGACAGCACATTCCAACATGTGACATGGGATATTGTCTGTTTAATAGTCAGCTGGTTTTTGTTGGGTGTAACCAAGACACTGGGATCCAGGGAAAGAAGAACATCAAACTGAATTTATTGGTCCCTGCCAAGGCATTCCCAAGGTCTGGCTGGAGCTGGAACAGGCCTGGCCTTCCATGGAGGATTCTATCACTTTTGGGAAACAGATCAGGATCATTAATTTAATTTCCTGTGTTAAACTGAAATCAGTTCTACAACAAGATCTGCTAGACAGGTGGATTGTGTTCAAAACAAAACAAACAAAAAAAGAAAAATAAACCAAACAAAGACATCAATATGATTCTGGGTAAGAGGAGGCTTTACTAAGTATTACAAAGAGAAAATAGTTTGCCTCCAAATTTTAGTGTAACATTTGAATCCATCTATTTTTCATTAACTTACACAATTGTTTCCATTTGGAAAAATCTTTTTCCTAGCTCTTCTTATTCCCTCTCCCATGCCCTGCATTCTTCTCCTCCTTTCTAGTTCCCAGAGCTGCTGCTTCTCTGCTCAATTTTTCCACATTTTAACAGTGCTGAGAAGCAGCCCCTCTGAACTGCAGAGAAACATATTTAGGGACTATCAGTGGAGTTATTATGGAAGTGGTGGAAAAAAACCCAACACATATAAAATAATTGTATAACTTCACCAAACTCTGTACCAGGCCCAGCATTTCCATCTGGCTTAAACTGTTCTTCAACCATTGAGGAGTTCCTGTGAATGTGGCATGGGTTTGGTTTGCCCAACACTGGTTGTGTTGAGATGTCCTCCTTGCCTTCTGGCAGCAAAATATCTGGTGAAGAGATCTCAGGGGACAATCTTTTCCACAGTACCCTGATCTCACATGAGGTGTGAGAGAACCACCCCACATCAGAAAATACCAAAGAGAAATTGGAATGCCTGGAAGGGTTTGGCTGAGATGAAGTGCAAACATGAGAAGATGTCACCATCACTTGAAAAAATAATGAACTGTGTGAAGTAATTATGTTGTGAGCTTCTGTTTGTGATAGTACATAACACAGTAATGAGGGGTGTCTGATGACATCTAAATGCAGGAAGTTTCAAAGTGTCTAAAGCTTTAAAAAATAACGTAAGGCTTAAGTACAGTGAGAAACTGAGAGGCAGGGAAGTCAAAAATGTGATAAAATTGAGAACAATATTGAATATTCATATGCATATTAAAAACCCTTCGTAAACAACACAAATATGTCACAAAATAGAGATGAGAGGAGAGGAGAGGAGAGGAGAGGAGAGGAGAGAGGACTCTTATTAAAACAAAGTCCTCGCTTGCAAAAGCTATAATGGCACCTTGAAATCTCTGGATTTTCAACTTTGCAGGGAAGATGTTACGCACCAAGAAGAAAAGTTCTTCAGAAGAGAACGCTTCCCAATCTCCAGATGTTCAACTCTTTTCAAAAAGCATGCTGAGCTATCTGGTGTTGAAATGTGAGGGGAAGGGAATCCTCTGGTTTGTTGTTATGGTCTTGTCAAGACCAGGCTGGAAGGAATAAAACCAAATTAAAAAAAAAGAGTCTCCATTCCCCCAAAAACCAAAGGAAATGAAATAAAAACAAACAAACAAACAAACAAAACCACCCTAGGGAAAAATGTCCCAAAGAAAAAATAAAAATAAAAACAAGAAAAAGAATCCCTTTTAAAGAAGTTACTGCATTAAATCATTTCAAACAGGGCCTCTGCCAGACTCCACTCCCTTGCAGCAACATAAATAGAATGATTCACTGAGTCAGGAGCTTGGAGGTTGCCAATAACCACTGTATTTCATGCCCTTTTCAGATTCCCTAGGAAACAGCAAATTAAGGATCAGTTAAAGCTTTTATACACATAAGGCCTGCCACATTGTAGGCCAGGGAAGGGATCGTGTGTGCTTGCAATTGTGGTGCCCTCAAAACACACCACAGTGAAGGAGAGCTCGGATGGTTTGTGGCAAAAGAGGTTTCCCACGGTACCTGTGGGTAACACCCACACCCTGCTCCTGCTGCGACCTCAGTTTTTCTCTCCCTGTCCCCTAAAGAAACACTGTGAGGTTGCTGTGTCATGGGTTTCTGTAGCTGAATTTTAGTAGAAGGGGGTGCTTCCAGGATGGCTTCTGTTAGAAGCTGACAGAAGCTTCTTCTGTCCTGTTGAGTTAATTAAAAATCATAGTTACACCTCTGTGATACATATTCAAGAATTGGAGTGTTTGCGCAGTTGAAAATTCCAGCCATGAGATAACAACGCAGACAGAGACAGCAGACCAAGGTCAGAGCAGGAGGAGGCAAAGGAGGGACCCCAAGCTGGAGTGGGGGTGAGGGGTAAGGACTGAAAGCTATTTCCGCCTCCCCCTCCCTCTCCCTGAAGCCCGTGAAGATCTTTTGGGGTGCACAGACCCCCCTGCAGCCCCTGGAGGAGCAGGTGGATGCAGAAGGAGCTGTTGTCCTGTGGGAGGCCCAGGATGGAGTGAGATCCTGGAAGAGACTTGCAGCCAGGACTCCTGGAGAAGGAGACGCACCTGGAGCAGGTTTTTCCCCCAGCAGAAGTGTTGCCCGGGGGGTGGACTCACGTTGGAGAGTCTATCAAGGACTGTCCCCCATGGGAGGGACCCCAGGGGAGCAGGGGAAGGACTCAGAGCTGTGGCCCCCCTGCAGCCCGTGGGCAGGACCGTGGGGGAGCAGGTTGTCCCCCTGCAGCCCACGGAGCCCATCGGGGGGCAGAGACCCGACTGCCCCCCATGGGGTGACCCGCAGGACAAGAGCAATGGCAGCAACAACCACCTGCAAAACCCCCATTCCCTGCTCCCTGGAACTGCTGGAGGGAGGGAGGAGTGGGAGGAGTGTTCTTAAGACTGATTTATTTCTTACTTTTTAGTTTTAGTGCTTTTAGTTTTAGTTCTTATCTTCTTAGTAATAAATTTAAGTATTTAGCTACTCTGAGTTTGCTTTGCCATTATCTCTCAGCTGTTTTTTTGCCTTTTCTCTTTTTCGTTTCCCTCTGGGAAAGGCGGGGCCTGGAGGTTTGGGTGGACACTGGGTGAAAACCACCACATGCTGACAATGACAGTCACACGTGGCTCTCCTGCCTTGCCACTCTGTCCCTGAACTTGGAAACAAACGGGTGCAACGAGAGTGAAGGAAGGAACATTTTCAAACCTTTGCCTATTTATTGGCCCTGCATTTAGCTCATAACACAAGGTCCTTCAGAAGCTAGTATAGAATCACAAGATAATGTAGGTTGGCAAGACTTCTGGAAGTCCTGTGGCCAGAGGATGAGTAAATATTGAATTTCAACTCAGGGCCATATCCACTCAAATTTTTAACAGCTCCGAGGACAGAACCTTCACAGCTACTCTGAGAAACTGCTCCCATGTTTGACAACCTTTCCAATGTGGTGCTCTGATCTAGTAAGGATTTCTTTTGCTTTAACAAACCTTCTGACTTAAGAAGCCTGGAAAAGGAAACAAATCCCTCCATTGCTTCCACATGCCCTGTTGGAAAGGACCCTTGAAGACCCCTGAAGGCTGACTTTGCACATTGTATGAGACTCTGGTATATTTTCATTTGGTCCTCTTTGCCTTCTCTACATTGCCAATCTTGAACCCTCCTCACCACCTACAATGCCCCAGTTTTGGGATGGAGATCCAACTGGAATATGTCCTTGTGCCAGTGCTGTTTCCCTGTGGGAGACTCCAGAGTGCTCCAGCCTTGGCTCCGAGGGCACAGCCTGCATTAATAGTTGCTGGTTCTTCCAAACCCATTCCCCAAGGGAGCAGAAGCCTCTTACAAGAACAGCTGATTATCCTGCTGCTGGTGTTGGGAATTTGTGGGTTTACACACCACAACCAGCTGTCTGTGAAACCCTTGCAGACTGTTTTCTCTGGGCCCTGCATTTACTGCAGCTCAAAGCACACATCATGTTCTAGCCCTGGGACTCAGCATTGGAAAAAAAAATAAAAACAGAACAGTTCTAATACACAGAACACCCCCAATTTCAGCTTAAAAAAAAATGCCAAGTAGTAAAAAATCTGTTGAGTGTGTTTAATTAACAGTTGCAAATGTAATTAAAGCATCAGCTTTAAGTTTTTTGCTTAACCATCTGGAAGTAGATCTTTGCTGGCTTAATAAGCCACTCCAGATGTCTCAACACCATTCATACCACTCAGAACAACTTAAATCATGGAGAAACCCTCAAATTTGCTGCTTCCTCCCTTCATCTGACCACAGTGGCTGCTCCTAAACACACCACCACAGTGCATGTACCAAAGCAGGCTTGACCAAAAAGGCAGTGAGAAGAGGAATCCTCTACCAGCAACTTATGGCCAATTGCTGGGAGATTCCATTTCTCTGTTCTCCACTGAGGAGACCAAGTCTTCCCCCTTGTTGGGATGTGCTCTAGAACAGGCACATTGGACTTTGCTGCCTTTTCTGTTCCTCTGCTAAGCCCTTAACTTTCCACACATGTAAACACAGAAAGATTTGCCCTTCATTTCCAAACCACATGGTCAGTGATAGTTCTGTGAGAGGACTAGAAAGACTTAAAACTGCTGGAAAAGAAGCTCCTCAGGAGATTTGCAGATTGTAATGATTTCTGCAGAGGAAAATCTCTCTGGGTTGGGTTGCCAGCTTCACTGTGTGCATGCTGGAGAAATTGTATCATTACATAAAATGTAATAACAGCCACAAGAAGAAAAATGCATTTTAGAGTGGGTGATTAAAACTTTTTTTATGGAGCTGGTGAGCGGAGATGTCCAAACTCAACAGGAGGTGCTCAGAATGCCAAGCGCTAAAAAATGTTTTTCTTAGAAACATTTGGGACAAGGAGATAAATCTGAACCACAGCGGAGGTCAGACTTAGTCACCTCATCTCCTACATGAGTCCAGGAAACTCATTCTTTTCCTTTCTCAAGTCTGTTGATCAGTGACCTGATAGGATCCTAAGGAATATGATGCCTTTGCCCCTAAAATGAAGGAGAATAAACCAACCAACCAACCAAACAAAAAATTCAGGGAAATATTTTTCTGCTGGGGCTGAGGGAACAAAGGGTGGAGGATGATTTGGAATGGTTTGGAAAAGTCCTTAACATATTCATGCATGAAAAAATTTAAATCTCAGTTAAATCATCCAAGTTTTCTCACTGTAAATAAGCTCTCATTCCCTCCAAAAAAAGTCCTGCCCCTGAGGATTTGTATCATCCCTATATGGTACTTTGCTACCACAGAAGGGCCAGTGTGGGGAAATTGCTAAGAAACCACTGAAGGCTCAGTTGTCTGGTAGGATGACTACCAACTTCCAGAGGCAAGTAAGCTTGCTTTAAGGTTATAAAATAGATTTAAAATGGAACTGCAGTTGATAAAATAGCTAGGGTGAATAAAAAATACCAAATCACTCACGTTTTTGTATGGGGGTTTAATTTGGTTCTTAAAACCACTGTTATTGCCTCATTTTGGAACTCTCTTTTCCTATATTTTATTTATTATAGGAAATTCAGTCTTCATCTATTTTGTCCAAAGCAGCTTATCAGAATTTAAAATTCATGTTTTAGTTTTCCTTGGGACATTTGTGTAAATTGGTTTTGGTCCAGCTTTGTATGGTAAGATGAAATTGGCTCTTAAGCTTTCAAATTTAATTTTTCGAACATTTTTCAAAGGCTGAAATGATAAACTCTAATTATGACCTATTTATCAGCCTTTCTTATCAAGCCAAATCTGTGAAGAGATATTAAATTATTTTTAAAGATTTTAATTTTATAGTTTATTTTCTAAACATGTATATTCCCAACATGATAGAGGTATCCTAGACTGTAAATTCTAGAAACTGAGGATTCAGCATTCAAATATCACGTCGTTGAGCAAGACCTTGATATAGTATATTGACAACTCTAACTAAATTGATGAAATGAAATAAAAATAAAATCATTAAACCTGGACTGTTAGGTTATCAATAAACAGCTGAAATACTATGTTTGCATGAAGGACGTGTTTATGTTTAGAAGCTTCTCAGGTAACACAGCTCTGGGCTGGAGAGGCTTTAATGAAACCTCCAGGACTCTGGGTTTGTATGATCTTCACTTTAAATTGGAATAGTCAAAAAATTTTGGTCCCCAAAAAGGTATGCAAACTGCTTTTTCTTTTCATTCCTTTTTTTAGGTAACAAATCTAATTTTAAATTGCTTTCAAGTGCTTGGTATTTTGACTAGCTGGAAAGAAACAGGTTTTGAGAACTACCCCTGCTCCCTGCTCCTGAATTCTCAACAGAGTTCCAGCAGAAAAAAAATGGGGAAAATATCCACTTTGCATCCAAAGAAATCTTAGTAGATTGCACCAGATGAAAACAGTAATTATTCAGTCTTAATGACAACAATAGCTAAAATTTAAAGTCTCTTGATTTGGAACAGCTCCAGCTTTAACACTAACAGAGGAATAAAGCCAACAGTCATGCTTGTGCTTTCCCCCCCCCTAATTAAGGTGTATTTAACTCCCATCCCCAAGAACTACTCCCTCCATTATGGAACTGGTATTAATCTGCCTATAGAAGTTGTTTCTGTGCCTTCAGCACGGGGGGAATTGACAGGAGCGATGGCCAACAATTATTCACCCCTGCAGGAGGGAATTGGTTGCAGAGTGGCAAGTTCGTGAACAATTAGCTGTTGGATCAGGGAACTGGGAAATATTTCTTTAGAGATTGTATAAAACACATTAAACCTTTCCTCTGGCAACAGACTCACCCCCTGAGTTGAAGGAACATCAACAAGGAGATTAAATCACATCTCCCACCTGCCAACTTTTCACTCTGACTCCTGTCAAGTCAGCACAACACTTTGCCACAGCACGGGGGTTTCTAAAACAAATAAAGGTGCCATCAAACATCTCCATCGTGTACAATGCTGCAGACTGACATCTCCACACCTGCTCATGCAGACAATGTTTTACGCTGAGGACAGTAGGTCCTCCTCCAGGATGGGAGGGGATCCCATGTTTTGTGATAGCCCAATTGTGGCTTCCAGCTCCCATCCTGTTTCTGGGGTAGGACAGAGATCTCAGGTAAAGAAATTTCATACGTGTTTGTTCTTCCAAGTGTCTCACATACTTCTTAAACTTCAAACCACAGAATCATAGAATGGTCTGGGTTGGAATGGACCTTAAGGTCATCTTGTTCCAACCCCCTGCCATGAGCAGGGACACCTTCCACCAGCCCAGGGTGCTCAGAGCCCCATCCAACCTGGCCTTGGACACTTCCAGGGATGGGGCAGCCACAGCTTCTCTGCCCAACCTGTGCCAGGGCCTGCCCACCCTCACAGGGAACAATTTCTTCCTCATATCCAATCTAACCCTGCTCTCTGTCAGTCTGAAGCCATTCCCCCTTGTCCTGTCCCTCCAGCCCCTTGGAAATAGTCTCTCTCCATCTTTCCTGTGGGCTCCTTCAGGCACTGAGAGGCCACAATGAGGTGTCCCCAAAGCCTTCTCTTCTCCAGGCTGGACAATCTCAACTCTGCCAGCCTTTCCTTTCTACCCAACACT
The DNA here is from genome assembly GCA_013399695.1 of Formicarius rufipectus. Lineage (NCBI taxonomy): Eukaryota > Metazoa > Chordata > Aves > Passeriformes > Formicariidae > Formicarius > Formicarius rufipectus. The sequence continues at coordinate 661,803 of VXAU01003997.1, forward strand.
CCTCAGAAGAATTATTCTGTACATCTCTGGGTTACCCCTGTCTTGACCTACAGGCCTGAGAGTGTTGTGGCAGCAAGGTAGGTAAGAGAAATTCTGTATGAGCCACTGGAATGGGCCTTCTCCCTTTTTTCCCCTTCTGATGAATAATGGCCTATGCTAAAGAGGGAAGCATTTTGCTCCCAAGCTCATGTGTTATGTTATGCCAAGTGTCCTGGTGGAAGTTGTCCCTGACCATGGCAGGAGGGTTGGGATAAGATGATGTTTAAGGTCCCTTCCAACCCATGAAGGTTGAAGGTGAATCTGTGAGTCCATGATTCTACGAAAGTGGTGTGCTAGTCCCAGCAACCCAACCACCTTCATCAACAAAACCGTGGGGTCCCCTCTGCAGTTGTCACATCTGCACTACATGCCAGCCCTGAGACAGTGTGAAGGCAACAGGAACATAAGGTTTTACCACTGTTTTCCCTAATCTTCCTTTATTTGGACAAATCCCTGTATTGTCAGGGATTAGGGTCAGGCAAGGTCTGTCGAGCTCACTGTTGCTGGTCTTACACTAAGGCATAGAATGAAGAGTGAAAAGACATTTTTTGCACCCAAATCAGAGCTTAGACATTAAAAGGTTCAAAGCACCATATGCCAAACATGCTTTAGCGGCTGGTGAGCTGCTCCTCTGAGTGCTGTGGGACAGTCCCACCACTGTCCTGACTCCCCTGGAGCCCACAGGCTCCCTGTGGCAGAAGCAAAAGGAGAAACAGCAAGTAAAGAACTGTGCTTCAGGCTTCATCATGTCTGAAATATTGTGAGGTTTCTTAGAGAAATGAGGTTTAGGGATTTTGGTTGTTTTTTTTCTCTCTTTACAAACCACAAAGAGATGCAATTAGCTGTTGGCTATGCAGGCAGTGCCCACAACCAGAGAGGACATTTTCTGTATGGCACTCAATCAGACACAGCTTTGTTTGAATTTTCAGTGAGTCTCTGTGGTTGGTTAGTCCATTGTGTTTTGCAAGTGACAATTTGCAGCTGGAGACAACCCACTTTTTCCTAAGCAGAAGCCCCCCAGCCTGAAGGCACTCTGATACAGCTGCTGTATTTACCCTCTGTGCTCTGTCCTCAGTGATTTGACTTGATTAGTTCAAGCTTCTTTTATAGAAGTTCCAAGTTTCATGAAGCAGAAATTTCTCCTCAGCAAAAGAGACAGTGTGGCAGCACAGGCTCAGAATCCAAATGCCAGAGAACTTATGCCCAGCAGCCACACCACAGAAACCTCTGGGGTTTTTGTGCTCATTATATATGATCTTGCCACATTTTAAGTGTGAGAACCACGTGAGGAAGTCGTGGTGATAGATATTTCCAAGGAGAGGACACAGTAAGACCAGAGTGTGTTTTTCTAAGTCAGTCTGCCCTAAATTACAGCTTGAGTACCTGCCTTGTAGTTAATCATCAGCTCATGGGATGTCTGAGGAGCAGCTGGATGGGTATAGTGTGTGTGTGTGGTGAGTTAATCCTGGCTGAATGCCAGGCACCCACCAAAGTGACTCCCACAGCTGGACAGGTTTTGTTTCTTCTTTTGCTCTGCCATTTTTGATAAGGCTGGAAAACTGTAAATAAAATTTAGATGGCATTTGAATCTGTGAGTTAATATCTAGATGTTCTGACTAGATGAAAACAAGCTTCCTTTTCACCTCCAAGTGATTTCCAGTGTGCTCAACTTACTTCTTCTCCCCCTAAATCAGTCAAAATTACAATCTCTGATTTCCTGGTAACCCTTTCAATTCTCTGGCTGCTTGACAGGTTTTTTACAGTGAAATGCTTAATTTTTTGCCTCTCCATGTAAGTTAAGTAGAAATAGACAGCAAAATACTCCTGTTTGAGATGTGGTATTAGCATAAGTACAATTACCTTAAGAGTGGCCACAAAAGATATATAAGCCATGATGTGATTTTAGGAACAAGTTGAAATGCCATAATTTGTCATAGCATTATGCATTTTTAATAGCATAAACAATTAGATTATTAGATGGCATCAGCAAATAAAATGATAAATAGCATTAATAAATAACATTATACATTGCCTCCTACACAGCATGAAGGACAGCTTTCAGATGTTCAGGTGCTGCCTACAGCCTCCCTGCTGCCTCTCCCCTGACCCCTGCGCAAGTTAATCTCCAGCAGCTCTAGAGATACCACCTGGTGCAGACGCTGCTCGAGGCACCAGAAACACAGCAGCACTGGTAGTAAACCCATTCCTTTTTGAAAACACAGGGAAAGATGCAATCCATAAGGTTGTTTTGATGCTCATTTGCAAATTTTAATCCTGACCTGAGAATTATTCCTGCTGCTAGTTTAAATATTATTATGACTCTTCAGTTATATTGCCAGTTCAGCACTTCTTTGGAAGACAAAATGAAAAAGCAGAACATTTTCCTCTGAAGTAATAGAGGTTGGAAAGCTGGTGTGGTAGTTTCTGATTTATTCCTTCCACATTGTCCGTGAAAGGAAGAGGTTTCAGGAGATAATTTAGGATCACACCACTACTTAACCACCACGTTAGGAGTTCTCTGTGCCTGTTTCTGCTTCTAATCAATGAGAAATGGCACTTTGAACTTACGAAAGCAAGACTTTTTGACTACATGAGAAGAATTCATGTCTAATACTGTAATGCTCAAGTGCATTCTGGGAATGAGGTAAATCGCAGTAACTCATTTCCATCATAGCCTGAACGTCCACATGGGCATAAAACATAAAACATCAAGCTTACAGCCCCCCTGGAAAGATGTCTTTTCACTGCCATACTCTTCTTTAAAGCACCTTTCATCTGGCATTGTGCTAGCCTGAAGTTAAAAGCAGCGCTGAGAATTGTGTCACCCACAGAATTTAACCCACCACAGCTCATTTCCAAGAGGGAATTCAACTCCTGTTTCAGATAGACATGTTCATCTTGGATCCATTTATCAAAAGCCAGTGCCTGTAAAGCCAGCTGAAATGCAATTAATGCCACACACTTTATGGGCACTGGCTGATCTCCAGGGTGTTGAAATGGCAGTGCAGGACTGTGAAGGCACAAGGCACATTGTTTATACGTGCTGGCTGGAATCCAAAATGCTTACAGTAAGTAGGGGGATAAAACATCAGTAACAGGGCCCTCTGCCCCTCACTTGAGGCCAGAAAGTACAACACTTTAGCTAGAAGCAGGTGATAATTATGAAACACAGGCACATCAACCTCCAGACACAGACCCCTCGTGGTTCTGAGCACTCACACGTGGCACATGCTGGAGGAGGAAGAGCCACAGGCACAACCATGCTGGGAGTCTCCCAGGTGGATCAAAGAGCAGTGGCTTGGCTCTCCCACCCGGCCTTGGACACTTCCAGGGATGGGGCAGCCACAGTTTCTCTGCCTAACCTGTGCCAGGGCCTGCCCACCCTCACAGGGGAGAATTTCTTCTGTAATTTCTTCCATGTCTTTGACTTTCCTTGGTAAGCCACTGGTGTTCTACTCTCTAAGTGAGTGACTGATGAGCAAAGGTGTTGGTGGCTTCTCATGGGTGCTCTGCTGGACTGTATTTTGATTCACAGTCTGATTGCTGGACTTTGTGGGAAGTGGAGGAACATCCCTGCCACCTGCAGGGAATGGGAAAAGCTTTCTGCAGCCTCATACAGGGCTCCTCAAGCCCTTTTATTCACAGAATCATTTAGCTTGGAAAGGACCTCCACAACCATCCAGTCCTACAATTCCTCCCCAGCCTTCTTTCCATTGTAACAGAAACATAGAGAGGTCACAGACATCATCTGGTATTTTAAAAAATTAGATTTTTTGGGGAGAAAAGAAAAAAAAACGTCCTGAGGTGCAGGGCTTCCTCCTGTTCCCTGGTTATGCACATGGACAGCAGCCTGGCTAATCAGGGCTGCTTTCCAGACGTGGAGAAAGCTTAAGAATATATTTGGGGCTGGAGAAGGAGAATCAATGTCCCATGGAAAATGTTAAGGGACTGGAAGGCGACTTCATATGGATTCACAATAAACAAAACTAAACAGAAAAAACGAAATGTTGCTCATGAGATAGGAATTCTAAAATATTCCATTTTGTGAGTCTGGTGGCTTGTTTGCTGCCCAGATTAAAACATCATCATTCCTCCTTTCTCAATGCAGGAAAAAAAAATAAACCAAAAAACCCAAACTGCAATAATTTCAATTTAAAATAAAAGAAAATAAGCAAAACTTACCTTTCTGAAGTCCATTGTTTACGAACCCAAATACTTTGCCTTCTTGATCATCACCTTTTTTCTACCTTCAACCTTGTGCTGTGCTTCTTCACTGGAATTCTTGAGTTCTTTTCTTTTTTTCAATGAAAATCAGAGAAATGGGCCAGTTTCTTCACTGTATTTTGCTGGGAAGGTATTGGTTTGTGGTTTTGTTTTCTTTTTGTTTGGGTTTTTTGGTTTTGTTTTGGTATTGTTTTTTGTAGTTTTTGTTTGTTTTTGTTTTTTGTTGGTTTTGTTTGTTTTGGTTTGGTTTTTTTGTTTGTTTGGGTTTTTTTGGTTGGTTGGTTGGTTGATTTTTTTCTGTAAAGAAAACAGCAATATTCCAATAAAACTGTAATTTTCCCATCCAGGATCCAAGTTGTTCAAACCCAGAGCTTTTTCTCAGCAGGAAAATAACCCTCCAATAAGCCTGACTGATCCCAAACAGTCCAGACAAGGCCTGCAATTGTCTTCTGGCCATTAGATGAGGTACAGACATCACTACCAAACTCTGACATGTGAAACCCCAACTCTGCAGGTTTATTTAGATGTCACAGAAGATGAAGAAATGCAAATATCTCTGAGAACTGCCTGAACGCTCCCAATGCTTTTGCATCCTCATTTCAACACCTGCAACTCTCTTGTGTCTACACAAGAATCTGGTGCAACTGGAGGCACTCGAGGATGTCAAAGACGTTCACATGAGCTTGGCAGGAGTGACACCTGGAAAGCCAACCCCTTCTGAAGCAGCAGGTACAGACAAACAGGGTATCACAGAACAGCTCAGAAGAGGTCACATGCTGGTGTTTAGACAGCTGAAGAACACCCTAAACATGTTTTCTATATACAGATTTTAAGATTTGTTTGTTCAAGTATCTCTACCAGCAAGTGTGTTTATGAAAATTTTGCCCAAACCCCCAGATTAAATCAATTCCAGCTCACTGACTTAGAATCAAGAAGATGAATTTTTGGGAAGATAATTTCTTGCCTTTGACACGGGTCTTCAGGGACATCTGTGTGATGCTGGTACCCACACAGGCTTTTCTGAAGTGCGGTTTGACAGAGCAGTGCTGCCTTTTGCACATGTAGGAAGATCCCACTCTCTTTTGGCAGCACTAAAAGGGCTAAAGGCTTGCTTTTTATTCCCAAAGAAAGCACATCTCACTGACTCCAGACATGGCACAGCAATGCTGAGCTAATGGGAAGGAGCAAATCCTCAGGGGTCACTTCTCAGAGCAGAGACAAACTTTTACTGTCCCTTGCTAACAACAAATACAAGCACAGGGCATTGCTGGAAAGGACAGGCTCTGAAAGCTGTGGCAATTGTTTAACAAAATTCACCCCCTTACCTCTCACCAAAGTAAAGGTAGTCATGGCAGACCAGGATTATAAAATAATTTGGCTTATACAATCATTTGGGTTAATAAAAGCAGCACTCAGACTGTGTTGTCAAAACTGGTTTGGAATTCTTACAGGGTTTTACACTATTATAAAATTAGATGTGTGCCCAAGACACCAAAATATTGTGGCTGTGGGGTTTTTTAATATTTGAATACTATTTTCCCTTAAGGTACAGAATATTTTCTCTTTCTGGGGAAAATAAAGTGAAAGAGAGATTTAATAACACACAGAGGTAACAACGTACAATTGGACCCTTTTTTAAAGAAAAATGGATGAAGAGGAGGTATTGTGAGACAACCAGAGAAGAGTCTTGCATTTCCCTGGAATGTTAGGAAGTCAGTTCTTCAGGAGCATGCAGTGTCCTGGGGCAGGAGATGTTTGTGGCACATCTGTGATGACAGCAGTTTGTCAGAGACCCAGACCCCAGGGGAATGTGCCAGCATGCACAACTCTTGAAGGCTTTAACATTACAAAAAGGATGGCCATGGCTCAGCAGAGCAGAAATCCTCAGGGTCCAAGATATTCAGGGTCTGGCCCACACATTCCCCCTGGGGATCCCCTGTTTCTTCCCACTGCTTGGCCTCTGCCACAGTCTGGCAGCTCCTGGTCATCTTCCCTCCATCTGTGCTGCTGTGGGAAAAGGTGGATGCCCTGAGACTGCAGACCTTTAAATCCCATCGTCTTGTCTGATCCAGAGGTAAAACAGGGCCTTAAACACAAAACAGATGCTTTTTTGACTGCTGTGTTCTACTTCTCCCTTCTCTCCTCCTTCTTTAGTGTCTAGAGAGTCAGTCATATGAGAGGCAGCTGGGGATGTTTAGCGTGGAGAGAAGGAGTCTCAGGGATGACCTTCTCATTCTCTACAACTCCTGACAGGAGCAGGGAACCAGGAGGGGGTCATGCACTGCTCCCAGGGAACAAGGGACAGGACAAGAGGAATTGGCCTCAGATTGTGCCAGGGGAGGTTCAGGTTGGACATCAGGAAGAATTTCTCCACTGAAAGGGTGGTCAGGCAGGAGAAGGGGCTGCCCAGGGAGGTGGTGGAGTCCCCATCCCTGGAGGTGTTCAAGAAAAGACTGGAAGTGTCACTCAGTGCTCTGGTGTACTTGGCAAGGTGGGGATCAGGTTGGACTCGACGATCCTGGAGGTCTTTTCCAACCTCAGTGATTCCCTGGAGCTCCTGCCTTCACTAGGATAGGTTCACGTCCTCCTTTGTAGCAGCTCTGGTGTGTTAGCAGGTCTGTGTGAATGCTCTGCTCACATCATACCCCTCCCTGTCATCTTCCCACCTGCACAACACCAAGAGGAGCAGACTGACAGTGCTGGCACTCCCTGAGTCCACCCAGGATTCATCAAATGAACAAAGAGACTCTTTCTGCTCTAGAGATTATCATGACTGGAGAACATGTGGAATGGTGATGACACAAGAGGACAGAAAAAGAACATGGGTGCTGCATGGGAAAAGAGACTTTAGGTATTGAACTTTCTGTGGTTGCTATTCATCACTTAATTTATACTACTCTTAATTTTGAGAGAATTAAATCTTGCTCAGTTTTTAGCACAATTTGTCCCCTTTAGTCAAAGCATGAGATCACATAAAGATGTGATATCTCAAAAAATCCCCAGAAAGGAAGATAAAATTTCTCATGGCATTCTTGAGGTTTTAGTCTGAAATAGAAAGGGAGAAAATAGAAGAGAATTCCATATTATCACACCTAGTCTCTTCCAATGAGTGCCTTTGTGCTTCATAAAGAAGCAAACACATAACAAATATGTCCAATATTTTCAATGACCCTTTACAAATAGCTTTCTAAAATATTAAGATGGTCCTTTTTTGAGGAATAAAGGTAATTCTTTCATCCATTCTGGTCTCAATAGTTACAGGACTTTGTTTCTTGTTCCTGACTTGGTGTTTACAAAAAGTGAATGAAATCAGAGAAGGCTGCAAATCTCACCCAGGCTCACCTAAAAGCATCAACCCAGAAGGTGTGAGATGGAATAAAACTAATGATTCTATGATATGAGTAGCCAAACAAAGTTTAAGTCTAAAAGAGGATGCTGCAAGTTCTGCTGATAGAAAGAAAGCAAAAACTACCAGACAAGGAATGTGATGTAGTGAAACTGTTCATCCTGCTCTGCTGGGCGTGCCAGGAAACGCCAGATCTCTCCCTATCTTCTCTTGGGAACTTTTAAAACCAATGTCTACAAAGCTTTCAGTTTAGCTGTACCTGTGATGAAGGAACTCAAGAATGAAATTAACCCAAACTCATTTTTACAGGTTCTGTAAGGAGGAACTTGCAAAAGAAACACTTGGTGAGTTGCTGCTCTCTGCTGGGGAAAGGGTGTAAGAAAGACAACCCACGTGGCACATGCCTTGTGGAGTTATTTCAATTTCCTCTACTGCAGGCTATGCCAGTCCTCTCCACGAGCTTATTTATTAATATTGAAGTGATTTTGATAATGAATCCCTGAGTTAATTTGCAAAAGCAATTTCACACGTGGTATCACGTGCATGTGCATACCCATCTCAACATTTCCAGAGTCTAATTTGCCAATTGTCCCTCTTCCAAACGCCTGAGATATCCTCCTTCCCCCAGTGTACCAAATACCAAGTCCAGTTCAGAGCCCCTCTCCCAGTTCTCAGGGATTTGCCTGTCATTAATTGCAACCCTGATTTCTTCCACAGTGAACACCTCACATAACTGTGGCACTAATTTTGGTAAGTAGAAAGCTTGTGGTCCCAGAAAATAAGTTTTCCCTGGGCTAACCTAAAGCTATAGACTTGGCCAGCAGATAAAAGAAGGAAGAAAATGTTCACAACAATCTATTCATTGCCAATTAAAAAATTCTTCCTTTTATTTCTGTATTAGCTTGTTTGTTTGTTTTTCTTTTCCCCTCCATTCCCCATTTTCCCTTACCTGCTTTTTCAAATCCACCAGTACCCCTTAAGAGCAGAAATGCTTACAAAGAAACATTTATGACTTCTTTTTAAATTCCAGCCTGGGGGTTCAATGTTGCCTTCAACAGTTGGACTTGACTCTTCCTTTCTGCAGGTGATTTTCCACCAGCACATGCAGATAAACTTGAGGTGGCTCCAGCTGCTCTAACCCCAGAAGAAGGAGCTGGGGGGACACCCGAGAAGAAATACCTAAGACAGCTCAGGTGCCCAAATACCCTTGGAACTGTTTATAAGTTGATCAAGAATTTGTGAGGAGTGATCAGAGCACAGACTAATGTTTGGAAAGGCATCTTTCCATGAGAAGAGGAAGCAGAAAGAAGAAGAAACCCTCTTCAGGCTGATAGAAACAAGTCCTGCACTCACAGGATTGAGTGGGCATATCACCTGTACCAGTACCTGCTGAAAGTGCAAAAGGGTTGGACAGCCCAGATGATTTCTGGAGTGTGTTGAGGACAACTCCATAGTGCAGGTGATTCATGAGATGAGTGGGGCATGTGCTCTGCAGGACATAATGCTCATGAAAAAGTAGAAGTGATCATGAAAGCCAAAGGAGGCCTTGGCTGCACTCATCAAACAGTGGGGTTTAACATCCTGAGGGAATCAAGCATGACAAACAGTAGAATCACAGTCTGGACTTCAGGAGAGGAACTTTTGGCTCGTTCCCGTCTTCTTGTGAGAGGGGAAAAAAGCCCAAATGAGCTCCAAAGAGTTTTCAAGCACTGCCTCATCGAAGCACAACAGCAGCACATTCTGCTGTGGGGAAATTCAAGCCAAAACATGGCAGGAGTCCAAACATGAGTGAATAAGGAATGTCCACCTGAGGTCAAACACAAAAAACCAAGTATAAAGGTGACAGCAGCATGGTTGGGATAGCCAGGAGGAATATACAGAGGTGCTGTCTGAGTGTGCAGGGGTGGAGGAAGAAAACCCAAAGCTCAGCTGAAACTGAAGAAAGCAGGGTTATGAAAAGGGTTTCCTTGCAAAATGAAGGTTAAGGGCAAAGCTGGTTCAATAGGCATGGGAACACAGGGACAAAATAAACAGGCAAATAAAAACAAACAAAACAAACAAACAAAACCAAAACAAACAAAAACAAAATAAAAAAACCAAACAAACCCAAAAACGAAACACACAAAACCTCCAAACAAATAAACAAACCTAAAAACAAAACAAAAACCCAAAAAAAAACAAAAACCAAAAACCAAAACAAAACAAAAAACAAACAAACCCAAAACCAAAACACACAAAACCCCCAAACAAATAAACAAACTTAAGAAAAAAACAAAACAAAAAAAAAAACCAAAACAGAAACCAAACCAAACCAAAAACCAAAAAACCAAAAACAAAACCAAAAAAAACACAGCAAAACAGACACTTTTTTTTTTTTTGCTTGTGTTCTCACTGGTAAGATCTGCCTTTAGGTGTCCCAGACTCATATATGTACTTAACACTAATCTTGAGGAAGTAATCTTGCATTACTAAAGTAAAGGAACCATGGAATCCTAGAATATCCTGAGTTGGAAGGGACCCCTCAGGGTCCCTTCAAAGTCCAGCTCCTTGACCTGCACAGGACACCCCAAGAATCACACCATGATCACTGCCTCATAATTACATGGGTAAAACAGAGATAGGGAGCATTTAAACTGGTTGGGTACACTCAGGTCATGGGACTTGGTGGTGACCCTGTGGTGGTGCCAAGGGAACTCTGTGGGGTCACTGGAATGCTGGTCCTGTCCTCTTCAAAAGCTCATGGCAATCAGGAGAAGTTCCTTGTGGCTGAAAAGAGGCCAACTGTACACACATTTCTGCCTGTCAAGGGAGGGGGAGAAAGACAGAACTGCTGCTTGTGCCGCCTTCTTTTTCCTTGTGCAGAAAGCACCTCTTTTTCATTAAATGCAGTCTTCTGGTTTCATAAAGGCTGAGGTTTGAAAACTCTCACAGGTGTGACTTGACCCATCCTTGGCTTAGTCAATCATAAATGTTGCTAAAACAGAACACATACAGATAATCATCCCTAAGAGACCTTCATCCAAATATTTTCATATCAAAAGTTATGGAGATGCTGAAGGGACTGGAACATCTCTGTGAGGAGGAAAGGCTGAGGGAGCTGGGGCTGTTCAGCCTCCAGAGGAGACCCTAAGAGGGGACCTGCCCCCTGTCTGTCAGTGCCTGCAGGGAGGGGGCAGAGCAGGGACCAGGCTCTGCTCAGGGTGCCCAGCAATGGCACAGGAGGGACGCGCAGGAACTGATGCCCAGCAAGTTCCACCTGCACAGGAGGAAGAACTTCTTTGCTGTGCAGTGCCCCAGCCCTGAACAGATTGCCCAGAGAGGGTGTGGAGTCTGCTCACTGGGGATATTCCAGACCCATCTGGACACAGCCCTGTGCCCTGTGCTCTGGGATGGCCCTGCTGGAGCAGAGGTGGCACCAGATGTCCCACTGTGGTCCCTTCCAACCTTTCCCATTCTGTGATTCTGTACTTACCCATTTCTCAGGCAGTATCTTGAAAGGTGGGGTTCTGCTTTTCTTCTGGACTTGTTGAAAGGAAATGATGATTTCTTTTCATTCTTCCCCCATATGGGCTATGCAGGAAGATGAAGAGCTCCAGCCTGAATGCATCCCTGTGTGCTGTAGGTATCTGGACACATAAATCATCTGTGGACCAGATGCAGCCAAGAGAGAAGCAAAATCTGGGGGCAATTGTTTTAGGACAACTGGAAAAAATCTCAGTGCCAACTGTTTACTAACACAGCCTGCAAGCTGGTGGAACTAAAGACAATCTATATATAGCCCATTTCTTTCCAGAGGTTTTAAGAAGCTCAGACATTAAAAATAAAGTTTAACAATTCTCTGAGTGAGAAGCATCAGTTTTAAGAGCAATAAATGGTAAGTGAGCTGCTTTCTAGAAGGATTTTTGGATTCAAATATGTGTCTAATGTGTATAATGTTAACTATAGAGCACACACCTGGCTTGTGAGTGCGTATGGACATGAATTCACACCTCAGAAATGTATTAGAACACTGTGAATGTTGTCAGGCCAGAAACTGAAAAGATAGAAAATGCCAAAAATTAGGTAGAACCTGAAAAACTGTAGTTCAGCTCCTTTGAGAGATTGAAGTGCAATAAATTCTGGAACTCAGTAATTCTTTTTTATCTTTTCCTTTTGAAATACTTCTCTCTGTGTGTGCTCAGAGTGTTCCTTTGTACTCATTTACTGCCATCCTCCTCTCTCATGTCTCCTCATTCTGCGTGTGGCCTCAGGACACACCCACTCAAATCCTGTCCTGAAGACAGAAGGCTAAAATTTCCCAGTGGGATTTCCTACAGGTAGCAAGTATAAATCACCTGCTGGAGTCCTCCAGTGCCAAAGGGAGGGAAGGGAAAGACATGCTTGGTTGAGCATCTTGTACTTCTTGCTTGTTTGACAGAACCAGGAAAGCTTCACGGGCAGGAACAACACTCTCCCAAAAAACATCCTTTACTGATGGGCACAAGAAATAGAGCTGTTAAAATACAAAGTACTGCTCAAGTGACAGCTGAGTTGGAAGGCCCAAATTAACCAGAGTTCTTAGCAAAATTAGCACACTCTCTTTATAATACCCTTGTAGCCACAAGAACCCAGAGCTTCTGCAAAACCAAAGCCAGAATGCAAAGCCACCCACTGCAGCCTCTGGTGCTGGATCAGACTCAAAGCCGTGCCCTGAAGATTGGTGCAGCTGCAAAGCTCCTCAGATCCACCCATTGCACTGGCAGCAGCCACTGGGAGTTCATCTTGAGTGTCACATCTGGCCAAGGGGAGCACAACTCCTGTGTGTGCATTGCCACGGGTCCCACATGGTGTCTTCTCTAAAATTAAATTCTCTGAATAAGAAGGACACTTCACCATGCAGTGTTTTCCTGACTCTTGTGTGAGTCATCTCAGTCTAATCTCAGTTCCTGGAGCTGGTGGCGTGCAGGACAGCTGCAGCAGCTTAGCTTTTCCAGTGGAGACCCTGGTGTTTTGCCAGTAGGCTGTAAAGCTGTGTGCTGGCACAGCTCCTGGGTTCCCTTCCAGTGCTGGCAGGGAGCATTTTGTTGGCCACAGCTAGACCTTGTCCGTTTGCTGTCATTAAGTCCTCTTCTTCTTTCTCAACTGCTTCTAACTTCATGTTTGCCTCCAGTCTTTTCCTTATGGTGCCTGCCCCATTTTTCTGTTGTATCCTCACTCTTGTCAGACACCTAACCAACACTTGCCAAATTTGCACTCCGTTCCTCGTCCACAGCTTCCTTTGGGGACTGAGGAAATCAGGGAATTTGTAGGTCTGATCTCTGCATCAGAAATTGTTTCTGTGTTTTAGAGGGACAAGCCTTCATTAAAAGCCAGCAACTATCTTAGAAAGCACCTGGAATTCAGACAACATGAAGTGAGGAGTTACTGCACAGGCACAGAGGGGGAAGATAAAGCAGTTTATCAGCTCAACCCACAGTCATGGGCAAAATCAACATTATCCACAAAGAGGTAAAATGTTGTCCCATCTGGAATTTCTATCAGCTACAGTGAGACAGGGATTTCCCCTGTAGGCTGTCCTTTAAAGTAACCAAATGTAAAAATCTGTAAATTAGGAGCCTTTACATGCCAGACTGAGTACTAATCAAACTGTGCTCCTGCCTTCTGTGCTGATTTTCAAACCTGAGGTTCATACAAGATATGCCCCCTCACAAGTGGAGTATATATGTCCATTCACAGTAAATTCTACTGATTTTGGCAAAATTGCTTGGAAGGAAAGGCACTACTCATTGCAAGTTGGGATCCACACTGCCAATATCACATATTGGGACTGCCCAGTACTTGATAAATACTTCAGTTCCACAAGAAACATTCTTATTCTTAATTATTGTGTCTTTTGTAGTGAGATTTTTGAAACTTTCCTTCTAGGAAGAAAAGCAAAGGTAAATCTAATTGTGTCAGCTTCAAAACTGAAGTCTTTTTAAGTCTTCACATCACGAGTGCCCACTTCTTTTGCACATACAATGTCTTTATTCCCAGCATTTCTGGGGTTGCACTGCTCTCATGGCCCAAGATAATGAAAACCTTCAATTCATACCAGCTCCCAGGTCCAGCTTTAGGTGCCTATGACAAGAGTCATCTATAATAAAACCCATGAGATTTTGACATTGGAAAAATAAATTGTAGGTCTCTGATAGCTGAGACCTGGCCCTGTACTCACTCACATCTGTCTCAAACAAAGCAGCTCACTGAAATCAAAGGAATGATACCAGGAGGAGACAGACCCACCCATGATCCTGCACTGATCTGTTCTTGAGCAGACATGGGATGGTTTGAAACAGAGCCAGGCACTACAGTTGTCCAGATTTTTCTTTCATTCCCTGCTGTTCCCATCCTGAAGCCATCAAACACCAGAACCACTGTCAAATGTCTAAGCTCAGAACAGTTCCTAGGACAACTAGCACGGTGACCAAGGACCTCAGCAAGTCATCACCTCCCCAGAAGGGAAAAAACAGACCATGGGAAATCTTTTCCTCTGTTTTGCAGGTTGATCCGTGACTCAGGCTGCAGGCAAGTGATCCTTCCAGGCAATTCCCAAAACCCTTTCCTAAAAGGGTTAACTACACCCATTTCTCCCTCTTGGCACATACAAACCTGAACCAAGTTGTTTTGTGTCCAGAGGAAAGGAGTGGCTCTTCTTCAGCAGGACTGGCTGTTTACATGGGCAGTTTGGATCCAAGACTAACACCCCTGGTACTCATCAACATGATAGAACCTCGTGCAGGATTCAACTTCCAGAACTTGAGTCCTGCCCTCCAGGCACTTTGGAGTATCACTCTGTATTTACAAGCAAGTCAGACCTGGAAGCCAACCCCCCAAAATTCTCTTACTCTTGTAAACACACATTTAATTATATTCCCAAGACATGCTTTGCCTAACCTAAAAATGACCCAAATTTCCACTGTGCTAACAAAATTTGTTGTTTTCCTCAGTTTATATCTACTGACAGCACTCTTTTCTCCCACTCAAAGCAGAGCTTCAAGTGAAAATTATCTGCTTTGAAGACATTTTTTTTTCTTCTGCCTCCTAAGGGTCCTGACAACAAGCAGCTCATTGTTTGTAGTTATTACCTTGGCAGAGCTTCTGCTGATAGAACTGCTGCCTTCAAAAATCTGCTCAGTAGCTTGGTCTCTCAGGGCTGCGTATTTGCCAGCAATGCAGACAAAAATAATTCAGCATTTATTGTTTTGTTTGGTGTTTTTTGTTTTGTTTTGTTTTGATTTTCAGAATTCCTCACAGTTAATAGTCTGGAACCTCACAACCCAAAGTCCTGAAGACCTTTATCCTTCTCTTTGGTAGAAACGTTACACATACAAGTGTGACTTGTTGGCCATGTGTGGAACTGCCTTCCAGCTGCACACAAGAGTGCCAGGAGAGCTGGAAAATCATCTGACCCATCTGATGGGCCTCATGCACAACAGAACTAATGGTGTAGATGCAACATTAGTGTTCTTAAAGGGAAGACTTGAGTTTTGTATTGCACAGCCATGTGTGCACCAGCTTTGGTGGTGTCACCTCTGATGTCACATAGTGCTTTCATCTAGAAAGTGGGGAATTCAGTTTAATTCATTCCTAAGGCTGAAGAGGCTTTAAAACTTATCCCATGACTTAAAAAATGGAACACCAGTGACTAACCAAGGAAAGTGAAAGACATGGAAGGAATTACAGAAGAAGTTCCTCCCTGTGAGGGTGGGCAGGCCCTGGCACAGGTTGGGCAGAGAAGCTGTGGCTGCCCCATCCCTGGAAGTGTCCCAGGCCAGGTTGGATGGGGCTCTGAGCAACCTGGGCTGGTGGGAGGTGTCCATGGCAGGGAGTTGGAACTGGATAATACTGATGTTCCTTCCCACTCACACCACTATTTCTATGATTCTTCAAGTGAGGAAAGGAGCACTCTTCATTTCACCCACTGACTCACTTTGAAAACAAAGTAAAAAATAAAAGACCCATTGCCTTGAAAGCAACTTCACTCCAGCTTAATCAGGACCAGTTGTTTCCCAACATCTAGCTATCTGTGTTTTCCACCAAGGCAATTGTTTTCCACTGTCAAATCACGCCAGGGAAAGTTCTGATCCCAAACAACAACAGAAAACCTGTATTTCCCTGTTCATTAGTACAGTTAATAATCTAACAAAATACAAATATTTGACTTATGACAATGACAAGGCAAAAAAAAAATCAAAATAAAGCACTAACTTTCCAATGTGCACTGGGAAAGATCTCCTGTATGTGTGAATGTGCTTTTGTGCCTCTTTTATTTGTGCTTTAATACCTGGAGAAGAAGTGCTGCCAAGGGCTTATTTGCATGGCAAAGGCCACTGTGGTGAGACCTGTAGAAGTGGCTGGGGCAGCACAGCCTGTGCCACAAAAGACAGGCAGACAAAACCCCTGCAACGTGCTATCCAAGTAAACTGATCCAGGCCTGACCCTCCTTTACATGGACACTCAATCTGGCAACATGAAATCACTTAAAAATAGACACAAATGACAATCTGGTTCCACTGCCACCACCAGGAGATGAGGGTCTGAGACTGAGGTGATTCTTTCACAACTCTTTGCAGATCTGTGCTGACATGGCTCTCTGCAGCCAGCTGAGGGGTTGGCCAAGAGCTGGATGTGCCCCCACAGGGCTTTGGCATGGACTTCATCAGATTTCTTGACTTTGCTCCACTCAGCCCTGTTGAGTCTGAATTTTCATGACCCTTAACTAAAGAAAAAGGTCCAACTCCTTTCAGAACTTTCTTTCTGAAAACACTTTCGCCTTCCTGGTGTCTTCTTAGCTGTTTTTCTACAAAGTGGCCATGGCAGGGAGCTGTGTCCTCATGGTGAGAAACAGCCACTAGGCACAGTGGGAATCCTCACGTTTAACCTAAAAACAGCCCCCTGGTACCCAGAAACTTCCCCATGCCAACCATACATGGCATTGCTGCTGCTCTGAGGGCTCCACACGCCCTGGTGCTTGAGGATTGAACTCACTCCCCTGGGAAGCACCGAAGGTTTCTGATGTTTCTATCCCAGGCTTCTGATTTTGAGAGTGTGGACAACTTCTTCCCTCCTGCTACAGGAATGGGGTTCCCCTGAGCTCTTCATTGGGCAGCTCAGACACTCCAGCCCCGTCTTCGCAGCTTAAATCAAACCACAAATGCCCTGTCAGCAGGTGCACTCATTACCTTACCCTGCAGCACGTGTGGGAGGGCAGATTCCACACCATGTAGTCACTACACCTCTGCTCAGGCCCAATTTAGACAAACTTCCAAGCTTCCAACAATCTGCTCAGATCCTTTTCTGATTGTCCTCTCCCACCTGCCAGCAGTAGAGCAGCAACATTTCTGGCTTGGCTCAGAGGACCATTCCATTGCCTGAGCATTCCCTGGTGGGTTCACATGGCTGAATTTACCACCAAATCACTCCATGGGACCAAGCCTGGACATCCTGTGGTTTCCCAAGAGTTGGCACAAGCCTTGCCTGGAGAAGAACTGCAGGGCCTCCAAGGAGAGGGGTGGGAGTGAGAGCTTTAAAAGGGATGAGGAGCACAAGGAGCTTTTAGAGATCGTGTTTCCTCCAGACTGACCTGAAAATACTACAGTTTGGGTTTAGGAGGATTATGAATTACCCAACAAATGCAGAAAGCGCCGAAAGCAGGAGGTGTCTGGGCTAAGCAGGAGATGATAAACAGCTCCCACATTATCTACACGGGCTCCCTGACAACCAAATGATACCTGGGACTTACATAAACCACTGAATCACAGAATGGCTTGGGTTGGAAGGGACTTGAAAGTTCATCTCTTTCCAACTCCCTTCCACCATCCCAGATTGCTCAGAGCCCCATCCAACTTGGCCTTGGACACTCCCAGGGATGGGGCAGCCACAGCTTCTCTGCCCAACCTGTGCCAGGGCCTGCCCACCCTCACAGGGGAGAATTTATTCCATATATCCATACCTAAGTTTCCCCTCTTGTTTTGTTTTGAAAGCGTTTGATAGAATCAAGTTAAATCACCCCTCACAATACTGATTTTTCTTCAGTATGTTATCAACAGATCTGAAATGAAGTTACTTTTTATTTTTTGTGGACTCCAAATTAAGCAAACTATTTACTACTTGACCTCAGGTGACTAACTCTCATTTGTTCTAATGTGTCAGTTTAAAATAACTCTACATATCATGCCCACAAAAGTGTCTTACTCTGAATGCCCTGTTCACTTTCTTCTGCAGGCACCTTTTGGGCCATAAAAATCTTTGCTTCCAGTTTTCTAAGGCGGAACATTTGCATAGTCATTTGAATAGATGGAGAACAAAATCTCCTTTAGATATTTGCAGAGCACAAGGAAAACTGCATTTTTATAATTTTTTTTTCTGATTATTTTATTGTGCTACATAAGTTAGAGCAGCACAAAAAGGGATTAATGTAAAAGATTCATAGAAAATAAACCCAAAATACAGGGACTGATTTGGTACTGGCACTATATATAGAGCCACTGATAACTGAAGGGCTTCTTTATAATTGAAGATTGAGAAAAATCCCCTTTAAGTGATGCACAATCATGGAAGGAGAGAAGAGTAACAATTAGGAAGTAGAAATAAAAGACAAAGTCAAATAAACAAGTCAGCTGACAAACATAAACAAATCTTTAGGCTTTTTAAGCAACCTTCATTGAATTATTTACCAGTTTACTCTGAAACCTCACAGCGAATAATCTCTATCAACCTAAAGAGAACGTCTCCTTTTGGCTTATAAAAACTGATGAGAATGAGAATAGAGAGGACCAAAGTGACACCCACAGCAAATCATATATTTATCAGTTTCTTTGTTTTTATCTTGGTGTTTCTATAAAATGTGAGGGAGAAACCTTTCTGTGTTTCTAAACCCTATTGCAGAGCGTATTTTGAAAGAGCAGAAGCAGGATAGCTGCATTTGAAATGCATTAGCTGGAGTGGAACTTCTGAAGAGTTCAGACAGCTTTTCAGAGAAAAAGGAGGATTTTCAATTAATACTGAATGGGTAAACAGAAAAATAGATGAGTAGTTGAACTGGTTCTTTTATTAAAGACTTCTTCAATTACACTCTGTGTTATGAGACATATATAATGTATATTAATATATAACACATAAATTTATATGCACACACGTGCATTCAGAGGCAAATACATGTATACATACACTGTATTTTCCTCATGGCTAATTTCAGGGGGTGAAAATATTATAGCTTTCTAAAACTTCTCCATAGTTTTAGGCCAAGTTCACCCCGATAGCTGAGCCACCAAAACACTGTGAGGAAATCAATTTTATATGAGAGATAGGATTGTCCCATCACAGAGCACTGATGAGACTGCTGTGCTGACTCTTCAGTCCTAAAATCCAGTGTCACAGGCATAAAAACAAAAGCCACTTATAGCAGGAGTTCCTCTAGTTAAGTATTTAAAACAACCATTATAAAGCTGCAACTCAAAAAGCTTTTAAACCCTTCTCAAGCAGAGTGGATGTAAACTACCTTGGTTTTAAGTGCAGCCCAGTTCACACCAGATGCAACTGGCCATGCAGTTGTGAAGTCTGAGCTGGAAACACTCCTTTCTTCCTGGTCAAAATCCTCAAGTTAAAAGAGAGAAAGAATATAATCCATGAACAAAGGCAAGGAGCAAGATAAAAGCAGGAACAGACTAAAGTGTTCTGAATACTGAACCCAGCTCCGTATCAATTTACCTGGCTTAGCTTGTGTTGTGTCAGTGTAACAGACTGTTGTTGGAAAGATAAGCAGGGCTATGGCCTGAAGAAGAATCCCTAAACAATGACAACCTTGTTAGAAGAGTTTTTTATTATATATGTATACATTAGCTGCCATTGACTTTGTTTATTAAGAAAATCTTATCTTAGATTCTGAGATCATAAAAGCTTAATCTATTCTATTTCATCTGTATTTTAAACTGCATTTTTGAGCAAAATAAGTCCAAATATATCTCATATTTTCACTGGAAAAAGCTTCACCCCAAGTTCCCAGATAAATCTTGCTCCTAGATACAATGAGGCATAGAAAATGAATGCAATGAACATTTCCAGATGGGGAATCAGTTTTTTAGTGATAGCATCAGTGAAATCTTCACAGTACTTCAAAGCCTGATGGAGAGCACTGGGTGTTTGTGTCAGGGAGAAGAGATATTAGATCTGGCTATTCCCAGTAAAACCACTGGAGAAGCATAAAGGGTGCACTTTGAGTCAGCCCTAAACAAAGGCAGGAAATCTCTTCTTACCACAACAAATTTGTATTCAGTCTACGCTGTAGGATATCAAGTGACCTGGGCAAACTGGTGTGTCTGTGCCCCAAAAACATACATTCCTTTTAGACTTTTGTTGAGGAATTGCTTGCAGGAGGCCCATGGATTCCCCATGCAGGATATATTATGGCTTTGAAAACAAAGGATCTTTCTGCAGGATGACGAAGCCCAAACTCTGACTTGCCATTTAAAGGGAATAAAAATGGGGAAAATATTTATTACAACATCTACTATAAAGTGCTACAATAAAGATGCCAAGATAGAATATATACTCATGTAAAGGCTCATTGCCTAACAGGGCAATTGTGTTTAAGAGGGAAAACTACTTTGACTGATTAAAAGTATCATTTTGCCCTGACATGAGATCTGTGGAAGGACAGTGGTTCCCTGGCAAGGTGGTTGCATCTGAAAACACAACCAGGTCAAAATAAGAGTGTTTTCTGCTGGTTTATAAACTTGTAAATCCAGCACAGGAAAGGGCACTGACACCCCTGCCACTGCTCCAACAAAAGATAAGCAATGTTTTAAAGTCTCCAAACAGACTTGCATGAGTTTTAACTGGTGAATATGGCTTATTCTGGTCCTTTGGATGGGACTGTGTTTCTACTCCTGCTCATACTCGACCAACAATACCCTTCTCAGTTCTAGTTGCTTACTCTTGTACAACTTTCAGCTACTGTGAGTAAGCAGCTACTATGAACAGTGAAATCCTGGATATAGAAATATAGGCACAATCAATAAAGTGGGAGACAGGAGATGAAGAGGGGTCTGGCACGGGTTTTAATTTTATTTATCATTATTTTACAGTCCAGGTTGTGTCTTTGGAAGTGACAGTGAAACTCTGTCAACATCCCATGGTCTTTTGCCTTGAAAACACTCTGTGCTTGGTGCAGAAATGTAGGCAGTAAGGGAATAGTCAGGGTGCCCATGGCAAAATGGATACGCACCAGGCACTTTTGTATTTCTGCAGAGGGTCAGACACTGTGCAGAGCTGCCCACAGTTGCTATCCATAACTTACACTAATGTTGCTCAGATCATGGATGGAATTAATGTGGCTACATGACCGCCTTCTCTCTTTAAATAGAATCATAGAACTGGTTTTTGTTGGAAGAAACCTCCAAGATCATCGAATCTAAATGTTTCCATACCCTCTAGATGTGTTCATGGTATTTTGCACACCTTCCTCTCCTGGAAGTCCTTGCTACTGGAAGCTATTATTTAGGACTGAACTTTCTAAAGCATCCTACAAATTTTGATGGACAGCAGAAGGATTTTTATTTTTTTTCATGTAATGGCCTTTTTGTGGTTTCTAATATTGGACAGATTACAGAGATGATGTAGAGAGCATTGTTGTCTGAGGATTTTCAGCCATTATCCTTAACATCTCGCAAGCCACAGAAGGAATCTTTAGTTCTACTTGCATGTTTTTCTCTGGAAGTTCATCAGTGACTATGATTTCTTCAAAATTCCTGCTGTACAATCTTTCTAAAAAATTAGAAGTTAGAAAAATGAATAGTAGGCTAGTTAACTTCATCTATTTCCATGCAACCTGATCAATTATAATCTCTGTATGTCTTAAAAGCTGCAGGTGACAAAACCTTTGGGTACTGATAAAATGTTTCATTGCATCAACTTTCATAGCTGGAAGCAGTTGACTATTTTTCAGGTATATAACACTGATCAGCCTGGAATTTAGTGTTCATTTTAACAAGTCAAATCACTTCAGATATAACAGATATTTTTTATAGATATATATGATATCACATATTTAACATTTCCAACTGTGCTACCTCTTTGGTCATCACCTACATATACTAATATATATATTAAATGCATAATTCATACAATATTTCAACACAGTAGCAATGGATGGGCTGGAAATGCATGCTGCTGCACTCCACTGTTTTTAATAACAGCACTGGAATCAGGTTTATTTATTAAATCAGTGACTTCAGTTAACAACTCAAATCATCCTTTTTTTCAGCAAAGCCTTTATTAAGCATGACAGCCTTGGTAAAAAAATCTGCTCAGAGCTAAATTTCCACATTTTCCAAATATGGGAACTTTAAAAGTGAAATCCTGAGACTCTTGAAAGCTGGTTAAAAACATTACATTATGTTTAAAAGCAATGAGTACTCTATTGCTTTAGAAAATAAAATACTTCGAAACTTCAAGAAAACAGCAACAGCCTTGTAAAAATCTAGCTAGTTACTAGCATTTTGGCCTCTCCCAGTTCAGCATGGAAAATTAATTTTTGTTTGTTTGTTTGTTTAGGGCTTTTTTGGTGGGAGGTGGTTTAACTACCCAGTAGTCCCTGGACTTTTGTCACTCTGGTTGCTTTTCCCAGCAAGTGGTTGTCCAGTCAGGGCTAACATGACAGGAACAATCTGCAAAGAGGACATGTCTTATTAAAGCTGTGGCCACCCACTTTGCTCCCTTATTCCATCTGGCTTCCCACACATCTTGCCTGTCAATCCCTTATTGTGCTAACAGGAATAAAGAAGAAGCAAACCTGGAATGGCAGACACAGCATTTCCCTCTCACCGTAACGGGTCATAAAAGTTGAATTTGCAGAGGTGAAGCCAACAGAAGGTCCCCACCACTGATTTTGCAGCTGATTATTACAGGGACTGCAATGAGAGGCTGCAATTCACCTTCATTTTCAAATACCCACACAGGTCTGTGCCGAGGCACAGGTGACCATTTGGGAGGTGTTTTTATGAGGTGGAAAAGGACATTTGGATGCTGATTTTGGTTTCCCTGGTTGCTTAAGCAAGTGTCTTGTGGAAGTTCAGCTTCTGTGTTTTGTGGCATCGTGTTACACAAGCAGGAGTCATTATTGATGCGCCGCAGCTTCGGGTCTCTGAGGACGATAAGTAGAAAGAAAACTCCCTTTTGATGTAGCAGTTGGTGAAAATTCCTCCTGAGGTCACTCCTCTGAAGAACAGCTCTCCACTTGCAGTAAAGATAGATTTGTCAAGGGGTATTTTTAATGCCTGGGGTAGTTTCTGTGTAAATGTGAGTGGGTGGGTTCTGCACATGCTCATATTGAGCAATCCAATGTGTCAGTGCCGGTTGGGAAGACTTGTAGAGGATGGACAAACTGGGTTCAGTCCTCTCTACTCCCCAGGTATCACAGGGATGTTTTGTGCTTCCAACAGTCTTCACAGTGAAGCTGTGAAAAGTGGAGCTTGTGTCCACATCTGGGTTTTCTCAAAGGAATTGAACAGAAATTGTAGCCAATGACTTTTTGCACAGACACAGTTTTAGTGTCTTGGTAAGAGGCTTGTAAGCCTTAGCTGTTAATGAGACAACCTGACTGCATCAAAAACAGAAATGAGAGTTTATTCCTCTTTGTCTAAAGTTACAGTTCTACTCAGGAATGGAAGAAAAGGCTTTCTTCCTCCTCCTCCTTTACCTTCTTGCATCTTTATGTTCCACTGCACAGGGACTTCAAAAGTACAAGAAGGAACTCTCTCCACACACAATTATGCACATTTCTAAAACTAATACACTCAAAACTACCTAACAACACACAGTTATAGCTAAATATCAACGAAGATGTATTTTATAAAATTGGCAAATTCACACAGTTCTTATCTATCTTAATTTTAACTTTATTACTAGAACCCTTCACTTGCATCATTCTGTGGAATATCAGCAGGTTCTCCTCTCAGTTCAGTGTTAGCAGGGTCATTCTGCAGATTCCATTGTTATCACTGAGGCCTCTGTCTTGGAAACTGCTCCTGACTCATTATCCTGAAAACCTGCAAAAAATGTGTTCCAATAGTAAATGAGCCAGGGGGTGAGTATTTAACTACAAAACAACACCCTGTGTTTTGGGAGTGAGAGTAAACACTCAGCCCAGGTCCTTGAAACAATAATCAGCAGCATTGTGCTTGCCTCCAGCTGTGGAGTGAAAAGGAAGGATTTAAGGAGTATTCCTGGTTCCCTGTACAATGACACAACTGCATATGTGGGCATAAACATGCAGGGATGAGGGCTGAGAGACTGTTCAGCCTGGAGAAGAGAAGGCTTTGGGGGGACCTCACTGTAGCCTTCCAGTGCCTGAAGGAGCCCACAGGGGAGATGGAGAGAGACTATTTCCAAGAGCCTGGAGGGACAGGAGAAGGGGGAATGGCTTCAGACTGACAGAGAGCAGGGTTAGATTGGATATTAGGGAGAAATTGTTCCCTGTGAGGGTGGGCAGGCTCTGGCACAGGTTGGGCAGAGAAGCTGTGGCTGCCCCCTCCCTGGAAGTGTCCAAGGGCAGGTTGGATGGGGCTCTGAGCACCGTGGGCTGGTGGAAGGTGTCTCTGCCTGTGGCAGGAGGGTTGGAACTGGATGGTCTTTAAGATCCCTTCCAATCCAAACCATCCTATGCATCTGTGATATTTATATACATACCCACACAGATATCAAAGTCCATTAGACTGTGAACGAGCAACCAGCACAGCAAAAGTGGCATCCTACTTTCAAAGCAGTATGTGTAGAAGCATATTGTAGCTGCACACCCTCTGTTGTAAACCTCAGCTGTTGAAAAAGCAGTTCTGAGCACCAGGGATCCTTGACTGGATCAAAAATAGCATGGCCAGCAGGACAAGGGCAGTGATCCTTCCCCTGGACTCTGTGTTGGTGAGGTCACACCTTGAGTGTTGTGTTCAATTTTGGGCCCCTCAGCTCAGGAAAGATCTTGAGGTGCTGGAGCAGGTCCAGAGAAGAGCAACAAGGCTGGGGAAGGGACTGGAGCACAAGTCCTGTGTGGGGAGAGGCTGAGGGAGCTGGGGGGGGTTCAGTCTGGAGAAGAGAAGGCTCAGAGGTGACCCCATCACTCTCTACAACCCCCTGAAGGGAGGGTGTACCCAGCTGGGGTTGGTCTCTTCTCCCAGGGAACAGCAACAGGACAAGGGGCATGGGCTGGAGCTCTGTCAGGGGAAATTTAGGTTGGGTATTAGAAAGAAATTCTTTCCACAGAGAGTGACCAGGCATTGGAATGGCCTGCCCAGAGAGGGGGTGGATTCACTGTCTATGGGGGTTTTTAAACTGAGATTGGACATGACACTCAGTGCTGTGATCTGGGAAAGGGACTGGAGTTGGATCAAGGGTTGGACTCAATGATCTCAGAGGTCTTTTCCATCCCAATCCATTATATAATTCTTATTGTGTGGGCTCTGTCAGGTTGGCCTTGCCTAAAGGCAAGGGAACAGAGACCTCTGCAATGAGGGGGCACCTCTTTGCTGCCTCTGGCCACAAGAGCTGAGGAGTGAGGACTGTGGGTGGGCTCAGAGCACACAACACCATGGCAACAGCAGTAAGAGGAGCCTTAATGAGAGAAGTGTGAAGTGCCTTTGACACCTATTAGTGAAATAATGATAAAAATAGTGGTGGGTCATGCGGAACTGTACCAGGCGACGTTGTTTACACTCAGACAGTGCAGCAACCAGTGAACTGTGTGGTTTCAGCTGCTTGGTTTCCTTCAAGTGTGGTGATTAAAATAGGCAAAAATGTATTTGTTGGTACTGGGCATTAGACATCCTGCCAAGCCACAGATGTACACCTCTATCCCTCACACTTCCAAAGGGGCAGAATGAGATCATGGATTTCAGGTGCCTGCCAGTTTTGGAAATGATAAAAAACCCGCCTGAGGTCACTCGGGGAATTTTTGGTGGAGTTCAAATTAGCCCCAGGATGATCTGATATCTTATAGCGCCTCAGTACAGCAACTGTTTCACTGTGGTCACAATATAAAAACAATAAAAAAATAAAATAAAAATTGATTTTTGGGGGGGTTATTTCTTTGTTTCCTGAGGGCTCAGAGTTTTTTTCTCAGTTGCAATAATGTGGAGTTACCCTACTTTTATCAGATGAGGAGATTGTTTCCACTTAAAAATTGCTCATGAAAAAGGAACAGATCTTTAAGAACTCCAAAATTACTTTCTCAAGCAGATTTCACATTACACAAGATAAACTAGTTAATAATTTAATTTGCCCTTCCAACCTGTTTTCCTCTGAGTACAGCTTCACCAGAACGCCAAATCATGGAGTGTAAGTGTGCATATCAGATCTGAATAATATTTCCAGTTCAAAACCAGAAATACACATTTTCTTTCTTTAAGCTTTTACTGCATTTTTTCCCTAAATAAAAACCATAATACATTCTTAGACTAATGTGGTTTTGTTTGTTCTGTTTTGCTTTTTATAATTTTATTTTAAAGGCTACTGGGACATGTCTGACCTCAAAAGAATATTTTCTTTAATTAGAAAATGCCCCTAGCTAGAGATGTCAAGCCCTAGTTTCAAATAAGGAATGTCTAGTTAAACAACACAAAGAGGAAAAACTCCTAATCCATAGCTTTAATCATATCAGATACTTTACATAACCAAATATTTACTGGAATCAAATTGCTGTCCAATTCAAGGAATGCCAAATGATACATTTGAAGTGAACATATAAAGGAGTGGTCTGACTGCCCAAGGAGTCCTTATTATGAAGAAAAGCAGCACATTCATACAGGCACAAAAAATGCTTTCATGTTGCCCAGTAAATCTCAAAATAAATTGATTTAAAAAAATTAGATGAACAGAGAATTAATAACTGACACACATAATTCAATGTCCTGTCATAGCCATCACAAAGGGCCCTAAATTTTAGGACTGGTTTGGCCTGTGCCACCTCACTGTGGTTTATTTGCTGGTAAGAGATGCTACTCCCTGGCTGTGCATGCAATGAGCACATGCAGCTTCAAGTTTAGAATCAGTGGGTCAATGACAAAGGGCACTCTGTGCTTCGAGGCTTCTACAGCCAAATGGTTTAAGGGCAGAAATATTACACAAGCAGTGGCTGCTGCCTCATAAAGCTTGAAATCTTGGGATAGGATAAGGCAACTCCTTCCCAGAATCCCACAAGAGACTTACATGTGAGGACACGTTGTGGTAGGTGACTTTGAAAAAAGTGGCTATTATTAATATAGGCCAATAAATAGTTCTCCTAGGAAAGGTGTACAGTTACATGGAGACAGAGAACAGCTGAACAGTATTAAATCAACAACCCAGCCTTGGGACTCCAATGGTCCTAATATTTATGAACCTGTGAGAACGTGCTCTCCCCTTGCCTTGCCCTGGTTTGGAGCCCAGGCACCACCCCAGCATCTGCCCCATTCACTGCCACCCCCTCAGCACAAGGAGAGAGGGGCAGGAATGTGTTTCACTGACAGGCAGCCTGAGGAGTGTGTTCCTCCTGCCCCTCGGGTTGCACCATGACCTCCAAGGGCTTATTTAGATCCGTCCTTGGCTGTTCTCAGCTCCACGAGGAGTTTCTCTGGCCCCCAGTGGACTTTTAAAACTGCTTTTTACATAAAAATTACAGCACAAAGGCTATTCTGGAAACAGCCATGAGACTACAGACAAAGTAATGGCAAATATCAGCCTGAGAAGAAACCAGAGCAACCAAACCCAGCATTTCACCTTCTAGCTGCTGCAGGCATTTTAGTAGTGTAACTAAGTAGCAGTAGTCGACACTAAATATATATCTGACTGGGAACAGGCTTATGATATGCTTTCCCCAACAAGTTTATTCTGATTAACTAATTATGCCCATGTCTTAATTTGCTTCAAGTTTGAACGACTTCACATTAAAGTCACACACAAGGGAGTATAGTTGACTGTGTCCACACTGAGACTACTTTAAATTGTATCAGCATCGGGACTTCCACGGTCCTTGGGGCTACACAGACCTGAGCCCCTCTCAGAGCCTTTCCTGGGGTCCTGTGGGAGGATCCTCCTATCCCTTCAGGTCCAGGGAGGAAAGGAGAGAGCAGCTTAACCTGTGTGCTCTTCCCAAAGCAATCAGCTCACTACATCAAGCTTTAGTTTCTTGGCTTCTACCTGTCGCCTTACCTGGCATGAGAAGCTCCACACGTAAAACACAACCCCACTCACATGAGGGGTTTCAATACATGAAAAGCAACCGGGTTAAGGAAAAATCTGGGCAAGAGCTTTTCCACAGCACACAGAGGAATAATTAGCTTCCCATGGTCATTAAGCAGTAGCCTCAGGATGTTTCTTTAAAGATTTTCTAATACATTTTCCACTGGAACTGTCTTGCTAAAATTCAAGGCAGAAACATGAACTGAGAAACCTCAGATGAAACCTCCAGGTAGTTGCTTCTCAAAATTCCTAAA
This sequence comes from Formicarius rufipectus, assembly GCA_013399695.1. Taxonomy (NCBI): domain Eukaryota; kingdom Metazoa; phylum Chordata; class Aves; order Passeriformes; family Formicariidae; genus Formicarius; species Formicarius rufipectus. The sequence goes on from VXAU01003997.1 coordinate 689,892, forward strand.
GGTCCAGTTCTGTGTCCCTTCCCTGCCTGTAGCATTTTGTAGGACACGAACCTTCTTGGGTTTCAGTCAGGAAATTGTAAGTCTTCAGTGATGCCTAAGCATAAAGAATTGAATTGAAAGGAATACTGCATGGAAATCAAAACATACACACTATGAACAGCCAGGAATTTTGATGCCCCTTCATATCCTGGATCAATGGGTAAAGTAATTCTTAGTGTTATTTCTAACAGGTTGCATTAGAACAGGGGGAAAGCATAATTACTTATCAAATACATTTTCCAGAGCACAACGTGAATAGTGGCATCATTGAAATATCTCACCAGTGGAGTGCACATGAATATATTGTGAGGGTTCCTGAGGACATTATTTCATTTAAACCATCCAGCAAGTATTTCAGGGTTTATTTTCTTTAATATACATTGGAAGAACGATTTTGTTTGGAGTTTTGGGGAGTTTCTATGCTTTCTTTGCCCTTTAAATATTCATAATTTCTTTTGCTGTAATTCAAATGCACAACAGGTGAGATAAAAGTTCAAGAGTTCATCAGGGAGGCACTGCCAGCCACATCTTTTTTGCCAGCCTTGTTTGAATTCACTGGTGAGGCATTGTCTCATCAGGAAACTGCAGATAACACTGCAATCAGATTAAAAACTGATAGAGCAAAAGCCTGGACTCATATTTAAGGAGGAAGCAGCTGCACCGTGTCAAGATGTCATTGACCTTTGTTAGTTGGTAACAGTGTCCTGGTGGAGTCACAGCTTTCCCAACAGTGTCTGTGGAATGGCATGTGGGAGCATTCCTCAGATGCCTCAGTGGAACTTCAGGGCTTTCACTTGCCCTACGAGATGTACACAAAGAGGAAGAATTCCCTTGCAGTGTCTGAGGAGAGTGAGTGCATTCTGAGCAGGGCATGTGGTGGGGAAATCCTTTACAGCATCATAAAACACTGCAGATGCGTGGGAAATGTTCGTATAGTTAAGCCTTAGAAAAGCGAAAACCCCAAGCAAAACAAAAGACGAAAAACAACAACAACAACAACAACAACAACAACAACAACAACAACAACAACCAAAACTCACCACAGGAAAAAAAAAACACCAAACCAAACCAAAAAAACTTCCCCTCCTAAGAAAACACACAAAAAAAAAAATCAAAACCAACTAAAAACAACCCCACAGCAAAGCTTTATATAATAGCACTATAAAGGTGTAACCTTAGATAAATCACTGCTAACTTCAGATAAAATAAAAGAAATTGCCATTACACTAGCACACCATGAGATTGACATTCATTTAGACACATTGGTCTTGAGCTGGTTTCCCCAGTCCAATTTAAATCAGCATCACAAAAATAAGGTCTAAAGTGCTGTAAATTTACAGGAAGAAAAAGAAATGCCCCTTTGTCATAAAGAGCTTATTGTTGGGCTTCATGTGCATGTAATTCCATATCAGGAGAACTGAGAGGGCACTTCTAGTTTAATTTTCCTAGCTGGGGTATTAGATCCATAAATCTGTGACCTGCATCTCATTTATTCTAATATGGTTTTTTGTACTACTTGGCAATAAAAAGCAGCCTTGAAACACGAAAAAGAAAAACATAATTGATGTCGGTGGAGCTCCTTGTGTCCTTGCAGCACTTCAGCACCTCTGAGGGCTGGATCAAAGTGCAAAGTGACACAGAGCAGAGACACCACTGTGCCACACACTCTGTTCACACACTTGGGCCTGCCTTGGTGGGGCTTCCAACAGGAGAAACACAAGTTGGCTACAGCTGAAACGGGGAGAACCAGAAAGCTGTGCCTGGCTAGGAACTGCTTTCTCTGATCAATCCAGCTAAGTAACAGCTCGTGGAAAGGGGGATGGAGGAAGAGAGAAAAGTGACAAAGCATAATACATAGCTGGAAGGTAGGCAAGAGAAAGAAAGTGTTCATCTTTTGCACAAAAATCTCCAATCTCAGGCATCTTCACATAAGCTTCAATGCCTTTCTGTTGAGCTCAGAAGAGAGAAGAAGACAAGTGCCCCACAGGACTGTGCAGTGCAGCAGCTGTGGCTTGGCAGTCCTTGTGCTCTCTGTAGCAAAACAAACTTGATTTCTATACTCCCACCTTTGCAAGCAGGCCATGAGCACCCAGGAGTCAGTATCAGTCCATACTTTTATAAAATGCTGGAGTAAGAATGAGATATTATCAGTAAGAACAGTTTAAGGTCACTCAAAGCTAAACCACCTTCAAGCCAGGGCTACAAGCGCACCTGTATCATTCTCAGGGTAATGGGCAGACTGACAAAAGGTTATCTCTTTGAAATTAAAACATCAGAGCCTGAAAATGTTCTGTAAACTCTGGTATCAAGCAGCACACCAGGACAGTTCCATCTCCTCTGAGCAGACCGAAAAAGGAAACATAATTTTCGGGAGCATTTCTGGACGCTCTATTTTTCGCCACCGCCTCCTGTGTAGTGTGACAATGCCTTTGGGAGAGTAGGTGTTCATCTCATACCTCCTGATCAAATTTTGTTTACTGTCTTCTTTCCCAGACTCCATATCAGCAGTGACCTCCATGGAGATGCCTTCAGGCCCCATTAAAAACGGAGCGGGGGTGGCAACGGGTGTGCCAGGGAAAGGAGAAGCCGGGTTGGCAGCAGTGCCCTCCAGTCCATCCCAAACCTTTGCCTTTCATGGAGCTTTATCGCTCCATCTCGACCTTAGGAAGGAGAGGAATCGGATGTGGCATGACCCAGCCCAATGAGTCACACCCAGGTCAGCTGCAGCCCTGCTTCTAAATCAGTTTGGAATGGGAGCCAGTTAAAGTGGAGGGGGGGGAAAGAAGCTGATCTCGAATCTGTGGGAAAATAAAGTGGAGTGTGCCCTCTATGTCTCAGGCAACCTTGCCTGCCACAAGGTAAAATTCACGAGGCTGCAGAGCCCAACCTGCCTTTACCACTAAGCTGCAGAATGTCAGATTTTGCCCCTGACATGCTGGGCCTTCATGGGCTTCATTAGTGTGTCAACCAGGATGGCTGAACCCCCTCCTGAAACATCTTCTGCTCTTCGCAGTTCCTTTTTTACTAACCCTTCATCCCATTTCTCTTCAGGCTGCCAGATCAGGTCACAGAATATTCTGAGTTGGAAGGGACCCACAAGGATCATCAAGTCCAACTCCTGGCCCTGCATAGGACACCCCAAGAATCCCACCATGTGCCTGAGGGTGTTGTCCAAATGCTTCTTGAGCTCTGTCAGCCTTGGGGCTGTGCCCACTTTCCTGAGGAGCCTGTTCAGTGCCCAACAATGCTCTGGATGAAGAGCCTTTTTCTAATATCCAACCTAATTCTCTCCCTACTCAACTTCAGGCCATTCCCACAGGTCACCACAGAGAAGAGATCAACCCCTGCCCTTCCACTTCCCCTCATGAGGAAGTTGGTCAGCAAGTGAAATGCCCTTTGACCAAGTTCTTAGCTGGAAACACAAACATGTTCCAAAAAACTACTGTCTTGAATGATTAAGTGTCTTAAGCCACACAAAACCAGCTTAACAATTCCAGAATAAAAACTAATAATAGTCCCGTGTGGGGGCTTGACATGGTACTTTGCAGGATCAGAAGCCTCAGGGGAGGATCTTTAAAGACTGAAAAGTGATTGGAGATGGCTGAGAAGAGAAGGGTCCTTTCTTCCAGGGACAGACAATCCCAGCAGCACTGAACCATGACACTGATAGAGATGGAAGAAATTATATTTCACCAAATTAAGCAAATAGAAAACTTATTCTTAATGTGAAAAAAGCTCAGAAACTTCAAGTGGTTTTGCAGTCAGCTGTTAACAAAAGCAATGCTGGTAATGTAAAATAACTTGCAGGAATGAGAAATAATTTACATTCTAAATGGGGCTCAAGTTGCAGGCAATGGATGAATAAATTTTAGTGGACATCTTTCTGGATTGACTAGCAATTCAGGACAGGCTATTTCAGCCAATTTTAAAAGCCATAACATTTCAATAAGTGAGTGCATGTCCTGCATCCAGAAATCCAGGGGAAATTTTTGGTTTCTTACACTGTTTCATCTTTGAAGCATTTCATTTAGTATACTGGTTTGTTACATTCAGACTCTATCAGGAATACAGTAACATTTTAATTAACACTTCATTTTCTTCTCTGCTCATGCAAAAAGCCCATTCAATAACTGAGGGGCACTTGCTTAACCTACCATCAGATTCACAATTTACACAAGTCAGACTATGTGTTAACATATGTTTTAATCTTCTTTACCTTCTGTGAACCTCATACTGCTAGAAATCTAAATTAACACTCTGTTTCTTGGTTAGCAACTGAATGGAGTGACTCTATATCCCTGTACTGCCTAAAGCTTCATGTGATTAATCCTCTAATTCATTGCCTGGTCAAACAGGTGATGTGACAGTTCCCAAAATGAATCTGTATCTATTTTAGGAAATATTAAGAGCATATATGAAAAAATGCATGGAGAAAGGATGGATAAGGAGCAGCAACAATCCACTGGACCATCCCAATTTGGGATATTCTGTGTTAGAATCCATCACATCCTGAACGTGTCAAGACCCTCAAGGGTGTGGGGGAGGGAAAAGAGCCACTCCGGGGTGTCGAGTGCTGCCCTCCAGCTACCACCGAGACGCGGGGGCTGAGGCAGCTTCCGTAAGGTCACCTCCTGCTTATCCCACTCCTCGTTTATTTTCGGAGACTGCACCGCTTGTGGCTGCAACAGGGGGTGTTAAAAAGGAGCTGCCAGACCCAGGGCGGTTTCCCCAGCTGACCAGGGTCATGGGGACAGGCAGGCACAGCACGGGGGAAGGGGAGGGCTGCAGGTATCTGCACCTCCTGACCCGACGAGCAGACCTTGAGGAGAGGTGCTGAAGGGCAGCACAAGGATGAGATGAAGGCAGATGGTGGTGCTCTTTTCCAGGAAGTGGCAGCACCAGTCGAGAGTGACATCAGCCCCGTGGAGCTTTTGGAGCTTGGAAAGAGAAGGGGGAGCAATGACTCAACCTGAGCGCTCAAACTGATGCCATCAGCCCAAGGTGAGTCATGGACAGGTGATGTCAGCATGCTCTCCAAACCTCTGCCTGCTGCCACAAGCATCTAAAGGCTATGCAAATCAAGGAATGACTCCTTCCCCTGAGTTTAAGGAACTATTTGTATCTTTTTCCTGTTTTCCTACAGGGTGGAATATCATCCCTTGCCATTTTCCAAGTTCTAAGCATGTGTTTGAATTTGAGCACACACAGGCGAGCTCTTATGAAAAAGGCATCTGTCACCATTTCCTAAACTTATAAGCCATGCAATTCCTACTTTCAAAATTGCCAGGCATCTGACAGTGGAAAGATCCAGCAAAGGCTGTGCTGTTCTTTGCAGGAGGAAGTGAAATCAGCTCATGCTACAGGATCAAAAAGCAAGTAAATTGAGAGGGGTCACATCAAACGTATCGTATTCCGTGTATGAAGATCCAGGAGTCTAAATCTGCTTCAAGTACTCTTGGGTATACACATTTGGGGTTGATATTAAAAATGTTTAATTAATTCAATCAATCTCTTTTGCTGAAAATGTTCCTGTGAAAGGTTTAGCATTAAATGGAAAAGCATATTCTTTAGAGGTTAATATTTTACAGATCTGTCTTCATGCTGTGTCACTTTCATTGCCTGATAACTGACTGTATTCATTTGAAGTCTGAGCTAATGGACAGATCTCCCCAATTTCCCAATTTTCATTCACTGCTTTTCAGGCAATTGCAATCATGACTCTTACTTGCTCCAATTCATGAATGCCTGAATTGTGCAATACATTTGTCTAATTTTCACTGATTTTATAGATCAAGAGAAAAGTGAAAAAATAGTGATGACTTTCAGAGATGTTTTCCTTTTCACCCTTTTGAATTGTCTTAGACTTGAGGGGAAAGATCACCAGAACAAGAGAAGCTGAGAGCTGGTGGGAGCTACATTTAGTTCAAACCTTTTGCATCTCACAAGAATAGTCTCAGGGACTTGCAGAGTTGTCCTGAACTACCCTTAGCCAAGAGCATTGCTGACCCTTGTTCCTAGTTGAGCTGAAAACAGCTTTTCTGAAAACTTTCAGGGAAATTCAGTACAAATCCTGTTCATTTTGCCAGAACAAATAAAGTATAGCTTATATTAAGTAGGTATGTTACATCCTCTTAAGAAGATGATGGGAAGGGAAAATTTGATTTGAGAAGTAAAAGAGACTAAAAGACACATAAGTTCACTACTAAACTTGTAAGGAGGAGTTTATTTTAACAGACATGTAACTGTAACTGTGTTTGAGACTCTTGGATGAATTAGTTTTTCGTTTAAATAATCCAGATAACAAAGCTACAAACAAAGAACTTTTTTTTTCTCTTTTAACTAGTTAAAGCTGTGCTGCCTTTCTCAGTTCTGTGAGTCACTCCTCTTCCAAACCTGCAGCCAAGTACTGAAGCAGAATTTGAAACAGGTGAATAGACAGGAGGACCTGCAAGACTGCAGCCCAGGAATGGAAGAGCACATGGGAAGGCATGAAGAAAAAGGGAAAATATCCTATTTTAATGGATCTACTGAAAGCAAGCACAATTATTTAACTGTAACTCTCCACAGTCTGCTGAACAGAAGGTATCTTTGGGAGGGAGATCAGCCAGAGGGGCTGGAGGTCTGGTATGTCAAATCACACCCAGGAAAACCAAAGGAGGATTCCACAGTTATCAAACAAAGCACAGACCTCTCAGGCCACAACAGCGACTCTGCATATAACAAAACACTTAATCCCGAGACTGAACATTTAGCACTTCACAGGTTCTGTCCAGAGGACTCATTGCCACAGGTTGTTCAAAGTGAATTGATTTCCCTGCTGAAATGCTCACTGAAAATTATTTCTTTAGCTTCATGCACCTGAATTTTCTTAGAAAGATCAGATTGCACCAAGTAAACACAAGACAAATTGTGATAACTTGGGGAAAAGTTTTCTCTGAACTTGTGATTTAAAGAACTTTTATTCTTCAAATGTTTTGGTTGAAAGTGCTATTACTGACCACAAGGAGGACTTGTGAAGCCTTGCTGGTCATATTGGTTGTTCCTTGTTCCTACATCCTCATATGAGAATTGGGATCCCTGGCAGGACTGTGTAGTCCATAAAGTGTGCACATCTCCCCACAACCCATTCCTCTATGCAGCCAGGGAAATAAAGTCCTTCCTTCTCCCCTTAAAATAAAAAAATGAGGGACAATAAAGGCTTCCAATCACAAAAATAATGTTTTTTGCTTAACTGTTCCAACAAAGCTACACCAAAATCCAAGTGCTTGAATAAGGAAAATTTGTCATTCCATCTTTCCCAAAGCCTCACTCCAGATCTGCTCCTTGGTGTGTTATGGTCCCCTGTGCATTTTCCTGCCTCCTCCTGCTGCAGGCATCCTGCAGGCTAGTGTGTCCTGCCCTCTGTGCTTCAGCCCAGTCCATTCTGTCACATCCAACACACTCAGCTGCTCTTGGAGAAGACGCATTTCAGGGATAGGAAACAGAGAGGCCACAGTGTAGTAAGCAAGCAGCACTCATGCTGACTGCCCAGCCCCATTGACAGAACAATCTTAGACACCTAAGCAGCAAAATAACCACAAATCCCAACCACCTCCCAAATCACAAAACCCAATCCCACCACAGTCTGCTGGAAAAGCCCTATCCATTATTCAAATGGGCTGCTGTCCTGGTTTCACCCCAGCCAGCAGACAAGCCCCTGGTTCGCTCCCCTGACAGCAGGATGGGGGAGAAAATCAGAGGGGTAAAAGGGAGAGAACTCATGGGTTGAGATAAAAACACTCTGACAGGGAAAGCAAAAGCTGTGTCCACAAACATATCAAAGCAAGGACTTCTTCCACCACTTCCCACGGGCGTGCAGGCATTCAGCCACTCCCAGGAGAGCAGGGCTCCATCACGCATCCCTGGGAAGAGCAATCTCATCACCCTGAACATCCATCATCCTCCTCCTTCCCTCCCCTTCATATACTCAGAATGTGGTCTGGAATATTCCTCTGGTCAGCTGGGCTCACCTATCCCAGCTGTGTCTCCTCCCAACAAATTATGCACCTCCAAGACCCTCACCAGTGTCAGCAATAACAAAAACATCCCTCTGTTATCAATGTCTCTGTGTTATCAACACCGTGTTCAGCTCAAAACCAAAACACAGCCCCACCCCAGCCACTCTGTAGAAAATTAGCCCTACCCCAGCCAAAACCAGCAACATTACGTTCCCAGACCCCAGAACAAAACACCAAGAGGATCAGAGGGCTGGAGCAGCTCTGCTGGGAGGAAAGGCTGGCAGAGCTGGGATTGTCCAGCCTGGAGAAGAGAAGGCTTTGGGGGCACCTCGTTGTGGCCTTCCAGTGCCTGAAGGAGCCCACAGGGAAGATGGAGAGAGACTATTTCCAAGGGGCTGGAGGGACAGCACAAGGGGGAATGGCTTCAGACTGACAGAGAGCAGGATTAGATTGGATATTGGGAAGAAATTGTTCCCTGTGAGGGTGGACAGGCCCTGGCACAGGTTGGGCAGAGAAGCTGTGGCTGCGCCATCCCTGGAAGTGTCCAAGACCAGGTTGGATGGGGCTCTGAGCAAGCTGGGATGATGGAAGGTGTCCCTGCCCATGGCAGAGGTTTGGAAGTCACCCATTCCTTCTAAAGCAGGACTTTTCTGCACCCATAAAGCTCTCTGGAGGTAAAGTAAGGTCAAATACAAATTAAATATGGAGGCGAAAAGGGTGTGACTCTTCCATCACTACAGAACAGACCCTTTAGTCAAGGAATTCGTTGACCAACAAAAATGATAGAAACCATGCATAGCAAACAAAATAAAGTGGTTTAAGTACATTTTTTTAATATGAACAGTTCAGTCTTTTGACTAAAACTGTGCTGCCCTAATGTTCTTTAAATAAAACCAAAAAGAATTAAAAAAATCACAGAATCATGGAATAGTTTGGGTTGAAAAAGACCTTACAGATCATCTTGTTCCAACCTCCTGCCCTGGGCAGGGACACCTTCCACAGAACAAATGAATTAAATAATGCAACTCTGGAATTAGATCAGAACTGAAAGGGTTGGGGGGGAGGGAGAAAAAGGGGGGAAATCAGATCAAATAACAGCTGTGGGATGCAAGTCAAACTGAGTTAATATCCTCAAGTCAGACCCAGAATGAGACAGCATCTGGCAGAAGAAGGGAGAAGAGCAGTGGGAAACCAGAACAAGAGGAGTCAAGAGTCTGGGAAGGCTGGTGGGATGACGTTGCATACCAGAGTACCCAGATGAGCTGACTGCACAAACATATTTAGGCTCAAAGGTACTCAAATTTGGGAAGCAGGAGGAAGATAAGGAAGAGAAAGGCAGGGAATTGCTGAGGTAGGAGTCAACAAAACAACACCAAGAAACAAGGCTGGGCATACCATCAGTTCTGAGCTGGATAATTTTCACAGCCAGAAGGGCTGAAGTTTTACAGTGCATTAGAACACACACTGGAGATATGGACTGACACGTCTCAGGGTATCACAGTTGTTGTTGCACAGCCTTAAAGCCTGATTCATTTTCCACTACCAGAGAAGTCTGTGGGAAAGCATTCAAAAGGTGTTTTCCAGCCCCTTCTTAAGGAAGGTATGCTCCTGATGAGGGGATGGGTCTCAGGCCAGATGTCCAAGAATTCTTTTCCAAAGAGAGGAGTGTGGTCCCAGTTTCTTAAAGATATGCAGATACCCATTCAGGTGCATCACAGAGCCTCTTTCAAAGGCTAGGCTTTCTAAATCCCACAAACATTTTAGGAAAATTAAGGCCATGAATGTTGAAATCCTTTTAACCAGGACTTTGGATAACAAAGTAACTAAATTGCTTTTAAAATGATAATCCAGGAGTTTACTGAGATGACAGTAAACTCTGACCTTCTAGCACCAGTAGGATAGATTGAACTTTTACACTTCTGCAAGCAGTTATCTGTGTGTGCAGGACGAGCTAGAATAACCTTTAGGCAGGACTCCCTAAGTCAGTGAAGCTAACACAATCACACCATAAGAGTCCTTCTCTTTTTCTCCAATTTACTGCCCATTTTTATCCAAGATGTTCAGAAGAATGGAAGAAGATAGCAGGAGGAAGATGGGGGTCCTGTCTTATCACAGCCGGAATTAGATTATTGTCCTGAGAGCACAACTGAGAAACTGTGGTAGGAAAAAAAGCAAGGAGAAATCCAGGTTTTGTAGAATGGTTTCCTTTGCTCCACTGATCCCAGCAGTGCTTATCTGAAATGTCATATTGTTTCCATTCCTTTTTTTCAAATGTAGCTGTTTATTTTAATCAAAAAAGCATCACTCAGAAATGAAGGTGGAATAGGATGTCAGCAGAAAATGTCTAATTCTAATGTCAGAATTTGGTTCTTCCATGGACTGTAAAGTAAAAGTTCCATCTAAAATGAGTAAAAGGAATGAAAAAAAGGAAGCAACTGGTTAAAGAGGACAAAGTCTCTGCCTCAAGTGGTAAAGGCTGTGGCCTTCAGGACACACAGGTCCAAACAAGTACTTAAATAAGAATTCAAAGCTGCTGAGCACTGAAGCACTTGACTTGCAAAGGTATCATATCAAAAAAACAATGTCTGTCGTGTTACAGATGAAAATGTTTTGCAAAATTGACAGTCGGGCAATGAATGTAGAAAGTACTGAATAATCATTTGTATCTGTACTTTATTTGTCCTTTGTTGTCAGCCTGTACAATTGCTGGCGATCAATAACCAGTATCACAGCCTGAAAAAAAAAAAGAAAAAAACCTGAATACAACCATGGTTCTAATGAAGGACATGGTGTGTACACTGAGCAAATGGGATCTCAGCACTTAGCTCTGTGACTTCCTAAAATTTAACCATGCTTTCACCATTGTTTCAGCATCACACTTTTGCAACTTCATGTTATATTTGACGCCTTCCAGCCTCAATACACAAGCCAGAATCCCACTTAGATCTCTTACATATGGAAAGAGAACATTCCAAATGTCAGCAAATATATATAGCCAAAATTGGTCTTTTTCTGGTAGCAGCTTATGTCTCCCACTCTCACCTTCCTGTGGTATGAGATATAGTGGATATTCTCATTGGTTGGGTGTTGGAGACCAGACTTGTGCAATCTTCATTGGTTAATGTCTCCTTGCAGGGTCTTAAGTCACACATTGCCCTGGTGCCTGAGTTTGTCCATCCAAAGAAATCCGTGGGACAAGAGAAGGTACAGGAGACAGGAGGTAGGAGAGGAGAGCAGGTTTGCTCATGGGCTCTGGGGCAGTGCAGCATGAGGGAGGATGTTCTGCAGCAGGAAACTTGCTCACAGAAGAGGGATGGGAAAATGCAGGCACAGTAAAGAAATAGATGTGCAGTGGGAACCTTGGTTAGGAAGGACACTTGGCAAGTTACCAAGAGACTTGGCTAACATGTTCTCCCTCCTGAAGAAGAAACTGCTGCCACACCACAGTACTTGAGCACTCTCATTACTGCAAAAGTGGGTTCTCTCAGGTACTCTGTTACCTTTATTTCCTTTTCCTTTAGGTGGAAAGTTTTCTTCATGCCATTGTTAGAACTTTCTGGGGGCTGTGAAGTTGAATCAGAGCAAAAACTGTGGTAAAGAGCACACTCTTTTCAGCAGAAAAGTGTCAGTACGTTTGATGCAACAATATATTTTAAAGGACATATTTAATTTAATGCTAAAGCTCAAGAAATCCATCTGTGAATGAAATAAAACATCATCCTCCATCCCAAAACTGTAGAAAAATTATAGTGTTAAATATTCCCTCTTTTTTTTAATGAGTCCCTGTCATTTAATGATTATATCTTTTTCTCCTTTCCTTCAACCACTTTTCCTTCAGCTTTAAGCCAGTCCCACTGAAGACTCCAGGTCTCACAAAACAGAGAGAGAAAGCCTGGGGGAGGAGGAGGAGGAGAAAAGGCAGGTGTGGCTTGACAAGTGATGAGGAAATAGTCTTTCAGGACACCGACTCAGGACAGCCTTGCATCCCTGAGAAACCCAGGGAAATCCCACGCCAGCCAGAGAACAGCAGCACCGAGCCACTGGGGCACGTAGGAGTGCCCAGCAGGCATGCTGGCATTTCAGAACAGACAGGCTGAAGTCATGAGAATATGAAACACCATCTGAGGGGGGGGCATTCCATCCAAAATGCAAGGAAATCTCCGTGGAATCAGCTAGGGAGGCATGTCAGGAGCGTGACCAGCAGTGCTGGCTGGAGGTCAAAAGCTTCGGCTCCGCGTAACACAAAGCATCCAAACGTCACAAACATCTCCAGCCCTGTGCATGTCTCCGAAGCTGGTGCCACATAAAAACCCCAGGTTTCTCACCCACCCCTTTAATCGTGGAGTGGTGGCCTCCCAGAGCACCTTCCATGGTCAGAAGAACTCTGAGCTCGTTTTGAAGTGCCGCCTTGACAGATAAAACCAAAGGCTGCCCACCTTAGGTGATGCTACAAATTCATTCTGGATCTCAGAGGTTCCCAAAGTGACTCTTTGACTCAGGTTTCTCTGTTGCGCTGGAAGAAGAGTTGTTGTCTTGTTCTTGTTGCCTGGGCATTGTCACTGGAGAGCCTTCACAAGGAAAGACCTTTCTAAGATGTCTAATTGCTCACCCAGAAGCTGGAGCCTCACTGCCCAGCATGGCTTCATAGCACAAGGAATAAGGGGAATTTGAGCAGGTATCTGAAGATTCAGTTTTTTACTGCCTTAAAGCCCCCCAGTTCTCTCACCCCCACCAGTGACAGCAGAGTTATCCCAACTGCTGTTTTCTGTGTAAAACTATTTTCCTTTTCTTTTCCTCATGCTCAGGTATGTTGGAGACTGCCATTTCTTGAGTCACCCATTCTCAGCTCAGCTCACCTCCAGCTCCAGTGCTTTTTCCTAAGATTGGGAGTGGAGAGGGATCTTGGCATAACTATCAGCAGATAGAGTCAACAGCTTAGCTCAAAGGGCTGCAAAACCCAAAAAGTTCTCTTTCTCCGGAGCAGAAAGGGGAAAAGAGAAAAACCATCTATTTATGGTTATCAATTCAAAGGTCAATGAAAATAATCTCATTTGCTTCCATGTGTTTTGAAGGAGATCCACAGATCTTTATTTTTAGGTATGAAAGGACCTATTGCTGGCTGCTTAAAATATACCATGACTGTCTCCTCATCCTCAGGACAACACTCCTCCCTTGCCTCTCTTGCTCTTTGACCATCAAAGGGCCTTTCTAACTTTTGTGCAGCACACTCTCATTTTCCACAGCACACACTAAATCCTTTGTTTAGAACGGTTTTCTGGAACATTTCTTTCCCTTCTCTGATGGAAAAGGCTTCAGTTCCCCCGTGTCAGAGCCCTCCCTTGTATCCCTGGCCATATTTCTGGGTGTCTCTGTGTGAGGAGACCATCAGAGAGTCATGGAATGAGAAAGGCTGGAAAAGACCTCCAGGATCATCAAGTCCAACCTTAGTTCAAGCCATGCACTGCAGTTGTGAAGTACTTTGCAAACCACACTGTCCAAAACCTTTGCTGTCTTGCTCAAATTGCTGTCACTGACAGGACTCTCCTTGGATTTCTGCTGCACTGGGTTGGATCCAAAGCACAAGGTTGATACAAGTCCTAACAAATTGGGGCCTCTTTTCATTCTTCAAGGAAAAATTCTTCAAGGAATTTTTGGTGTACTACAAACAACACAAACGTCATAAAAAGTAGACATATATACACAAACATATATATATATTTATATATATCAAAGAACACACTTTTCCATTCAAGTAAATATGTGTAAATAAGGTGCTTCTGTGGGAAGTCACATGAGACTTTCAATCTAATCCATATTCTGCTCACCGTCTTGCCAAATGGAAATGAGACACCCTGGGACGTGAGCCCCCAGAGCATCTGAAGAGCAACTGAAAGGATTTAAAGATTTGTCATAATTACAGTGAACAATAAATATCTGAGCAGAGATTCCTGTGGGATAGGGAGTGACCACACTGGTAGCTGCACATGATTATGTAGCCTATTCCTCCTCTTTTCAGACCAAGTTTTTATGTGCACCAAGAAATTCTAAGAATTAAATACAATGCTTCAATTAAAACGACAGCAAAATGGGGAAAAAAGTTTATCCTAAAGTTGTTTATTACAACCTGGTGAAAACAAATAAATCAAGCATTAAAAAAATCTTTAACATAAAAATTATTAATCAGTGCACCAGGGTGTTATCACTGGAATAAAAATATCTCCAAGCATTCTTCCAAGTGAATTGTGCTGTTTATGCTGGTAGCAGAGACAAGGATTTAGTTTCCATGTTACACAGGGGCTGTGGATCAACCTCATTTTCAACAGTGGCTATCATTCTTAAGGAAAATTTCCTTTCTTGTACTGCCAAGCTAAAATCAACCCAGCCTTCTAGCACTGCAGTATGTAAAAGTGTGTATTTTTTTTCTCTCATACACATTCTGCCAGACCACATTCCACGAGCCTGAAAAAACAGTGCACAAGCTAAATCAAAGACAACCCAAAAATACTTTCCTAATTAACTCTTTAAAAAACATTTTACATCCCAGGGATGGGTCTTGCAAATAGAGTTTCAGTTCCTTTTCTTATTACAGAAGTTCTGAGCACTAACCAGCATTTCCTAGAGTCTTGCATTGCATTTTACTCTTGATGAAAGGATCAGAGATGCAATTATTAGTGAGCAATGCTTGACAGATTTCAGGGATCTCAGCACCAAGAAAACAGAGATTAATGGGTCTGCTCTGAAAAGTTCTAGGGCAGCTGGATATCACACATTAAAAAAAGGGATCTGTTCTGATTAAATGAGGACATCTGGTGAGCTTCCTGTGGGAAATTAGTACTCCAATTTTAATAACAATAAAAGCAATCCAATATATCTAGGAGGTAGATACTCTAAAGAGCCAGACACGCAGTGTTGAAGATGGGATGTCATCTCAAAAGGACATCACCAGCCAAAGTCAATGCCAGGGAACAAAGGTTAAATCACAGCAACATCCTGCCTGCAGTCCTGGATATTGCCAGGGATCCAAAGATCAGGGTTTCTGGTGCAGAAAGAGAAGCTCCTTTGCAGGAAAACTACAGTCTTGCCTCTTCTTCCTCCTCCTCTTCCTCCCTTCTTGACTTGGCAAGGCATTTGTAACACATCTGCCCAACCCTGGCAGGTCTCCGGGGCCTGAGTCGCCGAGGCCAGTGGTGGGGAGAAAGTTTTCAATCCCTCCAAACCTTGAACTTTGCATTATGCCCAGATCCATCTATTTTTAGGTGCACTGCACTTAAAACACAGGGAGCCTTTTCAAGGTCCCACCACTGGTGGACATTTGAGCACAGAGGGAGGTGATTGCAAGGAAATCTTCAGTCTTCTTCAGTGGTTCTCCAGTGGCCCCAGGCCCTGGATATTTGGCAGAAAGACTGAGAATGTAGTGATTTACAATTCACCTCCAAAGAAGCAGCAGCAGCAGCAAATAGCAGCTCCACAGGCACTGATACTGCAACCACAACATTTCCCCTCAGCAGGGTGGTGTTACTTCTTCATCCCATGGATGGCACTGACTTCCTGCACTGGGAAGTCCTCAGCAGGACTAGGAGTTTTGTCTGTAAATAAATTACACTATTTATTTTATATTATTTTATTTTTGTAAATTTCTTGTTTATCTTTGTAAATTATCTATATAATTATTTTATTTATCTTTGTGTCAGAACCCCTTAGAACCACGAGAGCGTAAGAGAAGACTGACTGTAATTGCCATTTGCATCGTTAATTATTACTGCATTAAGTCCAGAAAAAGAGAAGTCATTTGAAAACATGAAAAAATCTCAACAGGGAAGCTAGTCAGGGGGAAGAGAGATCCTCTCCAGCACACAGACACGACAACAAGGGACAATATGAACCAGAGCCATCTCAGACTGCCTGTGGGTGCCCTGCCAGTACTAAGAGCAAAAATAGGACTCAGAACACCAACATCTGATTTTCACGTCTCAAGGCTGCACAGGCTTCTGCTGGCAGTCGCAACAAAAGAATCAGAAATAAAAATAAATATTAGCTAAAGCAGAGGGAAAAACAAAGGGGAATCTCAAGGACACTGAAACATTCCTATGTCTGGCACAGACACTGCTTGTTTTTGCAGAACTTATTACTTACCTTATTACTGCAGAACTGTGGGATGATCACCACTTACCAGCATCCACTGTGCTCAAGGGTACTTAGAAGAGAGGTGGTCCCTGGGTCAAAAATAAAAGCATGGGCACAAGCAGGTGAACAGATGGGAGAACACTGTAAGAGCCTGCTTCAGCTGCAGTCTGTGCCTGCTTCCAGGGTCAGCTAAATATCTTGGGGAAGAAAACAAAGGAAAACAAACAAAAAACCAAAATCAAAACCAAACCAAACAAAAAACAAGCAAACAAAAGAGCACAAGTCCCTTTCTTGAGCTATGTGTTTATTTCAGGTTGTAGTGGGGAGGAAAATGCACAGAAACTGGGTCTCCTCCACTCAGAAAGGTGAAAATCCTCAGAAGCATGGAGCCACTGACTGAAAAGAAAAAAAATGGCGGGGAATGGAAACAGGAAAATCTCCACGTAGCCCCATACATAAATAAATGTAGCAAAACAGCACAACAGGACTCTTGAGTTTCATGCTCCAGAGATCCTTTGCCCACTCACCCTACTCCTAATCCCAGTGTCCTGCTCAGGAAACCAGTGAGGTGAGATCTTTGTCACTGCTGGGCCAGTCCAAGTCACCCAGAGAGGACAGGACCTCTAGATAACAAGAAGAGAGTCTTTGAACTTCTGTGGGTAGGAAAACAAGGAAATAGCAGCAATCTCACCTCCCCTGTGTGATACGAGCTAAGAGTTCCTGCTGGTGTCTGTGGAGAGAGGAATATTTTTTCATAGGACTCAAGTCAACATTATTTGTGGGAAGGTCAAGAGCAGCAAGGGCAAAAAAGGAAAATGGCAAAAGTGGCAGACAAACAGCTTTGTAACAGGCAATTCTTGCCCTTGGACAACGGTGTGATACCACATGTCCTTATCTCACCAAATGTGTCACAAAAAGCCTTTTTATTTGAAGAAACACAGTCCGGTTCGATGCTCTTCACTGCTCTGGCTGGGTCAGTGTTACCTCTGCATCGACACAGACCTTTCACTTAAAAAAAAAATGTTTAATTTCTACTACGTTTTCTCAAGCTAATCTTTCTCAAGCTAATCTTTCCTCAAGGAATCTTTTCAATTTATGTTCCCCCAGAGAGCTTTGAAGGCAGGTCATGTTAAACCAAATTCTCTGGCAGGCTATGGGGATATTAGTTAAACTAAGTTTCCCTCAGATGCCCTAGCACAAATTTATTCCTGGTGATGGGCAGGATGAGAGCTTGCACTCAGAACTGCCTAATGGGCTGGAGCTGGGACCTTTGTTCTCCTTCAGAGACTGACATTCATCTGCAAAAAGCAAAGTATCCTGATACTGTGCCCTGGGATTAGAGGACTATCATAATCATCAAAAGACAGAGCTGGGTAATTTTATATTTCATGTCCTTCCCAGGAGTCCATAGAGACTCCTTAGATGGAACTCAAATACAGCAGATACTTTGTGACTAAAAAAGACAGAAGTCACACAGGAGCACCCTGAATATGTGATAAGAGGCGATAAATGCAGAAGAAACACCAGGAACACACCGGGACTTTGAAGGGTGAGGGTACAAAAGTAACATGTCTTCAATGAAAAGGGTATCAAACTCAAAGTGATTGTGAGAAGCAGTAAGGACTGAAAAACCTGCTGAATCTCATTTGTAATGTGATCTGAAGGATGAGGTGCCAAGGCTTGTCAATGCACCGAAGAAATAAGGTCCAGCTCTTTATTCACATTCCTCCTCTCCTTTCACAAAAGAAACAAGACACAGAAGGCATGACACAAATACCTAAATCACATAAACAGGCTGAATGAGCTGCATCCCCTCCTCAAACCTGATCCGAAAGAACAGTGAAGAATTTGGGCATTAGTGTGATCAATGTCCTTAGAATATGTGACCATGAATGAACTTGAACATTCCATTGTGAAAACATAGCAAATATAACTTCAATGGACCCTCCTCTGCTGCCTGCACAGGACAAGATGTTTTCTGATGCCTTCACCTCCTGCTCCTACATGAGACAAGCCAGTAAAGAATAATTCGTGGCATTTAACCATGACTTACAGACCTGTGCAAGACTTCAGGGGACTCAGGACGAATGTGGAACAAGAATAACCCATCACCTGCTGAAGACCACAGACAACATCCCTTTGGGGAGGACGGCGTCCTGGGACAAGAGAAGTTCAAATCAGATTTCTCCTCTAAATATGGTAAAATCATGACTTAATC
Source organism: Formicarius rufipectus (assembly GCA_013399695.1). NCBI lineage: Eukaryota > Metazoa > Chordata > Aves > Passeriformes > Formicariidae > Formicarius > Formicarius rufipectus. The sequence goes on from VXAU01003997.1 coordinate 708,270, forward strand.
CAGAGCCTTCAGTATAAGAACTTTCATCTATAATGCAAAAAATCTGGGCCAATAGACTGAGGTGCCCATGGCTCCAGATGGGAAATGGTTTCCTATTGTACTAAAAGCTTGGATATGGTGATTTTTATTGTTTTCCGTATCCTAATTTCTGAATTAGAATAAAACTCCAAAGATGTCAAGAAGGGTGACCTTTTTCAGGGGGGAACAAAATATTTTCAGCGAACAAAGTATTCCATTTCAAACAAAAGATTACAAAAAAGAATTGCCGTTTAAACTTGAAAAGAATGCTGTAAAAAGTGGTTTTAACGGGGGTGGGGGAACACCAAAAAATCCTCAAAATTGCTAAGTCATAGTAAAGACTACCTTGAAACTTCTACCTCATAATTTGGTTGAGTCTGAGAGGTTTTTTGAGAGGATAAACTTTTCTGCAAACATTTGAAATTTTCTAATCAGCATTTTTCAGAAATAAAAACAGAGATCAGCAAATGTTCCCTAAAGTGTAAAGCTGGCAGACCAAACGTGAAAGAAATAGCAAGTGCTTATATTTATGAATTCCCATGACAGGTGCAGGTGAAATGTTTCAGAACACAGTGAGAATCAGAAAGAAGTAAAAAATTGCATATTTATTTGTCAAAAATTAGCAAAACATTGTTACTCAGACTGCATCCCATTCAACTGCGGTGTTTGAGGATTTTTTTCCTGCTTGGAATTTCTACTTTGAAAGCTGCTTTTTAAAGATTCCACTGAGTAGAAAGTCTCCAATGGTTATTTTTCTATATTGCATTTAGTCACAAAATCAGATTAGGCTGAAATCATTGAAGGTTCACCATACTGGACTGTCTCCTGCCCTGGTGTCCTGGGAGCCACCTCCCAGTTGGGGAGGAAATAAAATCACTCCACACTGAAGATGTCGAGTTACACATGAAGAGCTTGAAGGACTTAGGAGCTCTGGTTACATCGGTGTAATGTGAGCAACTTAAAAATATGGTCACTCAAGAATTTCACTGTTTCGTTGGGGTTTATTAATTAAAATCTTATTAAATGAAAAGACAAGCTTGACAAAGGTAGTGGGGGGTGCTACTTTGCTTACCAGGCCGTGACAAACACTCAAATCCAGCCAGAAGTGCAGCAACCCCACACAAAATAGCTTCCCTTTGATAAGAATGTATTGCAAATTTTATGAGAGAAAACTGAAGCCAATTCTTGTCACATCCATGAGAGTTCCTGTCAGTCTCTCTGTGGGAGATCTAGAAGGGTGTGAGTGTTCCCAGTCAGTTCTCCATACTGGTAACTCACAGCTTACTGCTGTTCCCACGTTTAGAAAAGAACTTTTATTCTGCAGAAATCATACCTGTCACATTTAAATTTATCATTAACCTTTGCATAAATTTCCTGTTTCAGCATTAAGCAGAGAAAATCTCCAAAAATATGTGCCTGATACTGTAATGAGAATAAGCTCCCTTGATGCTTTATCCACCATCAGCAGTGAAAAAATGTTGGTGCAGAACTCTGCCTACCTCCCTTAGTAAAGTCTGCAGAGGAAACCTGACTGTCACAATATTCTGCATCAATAAACCTCCCAAAACTAAAGTGTCTGCAAATCAAAGACAAGGATAGACATGAAAGTTGTAGTACAGGTGGTATGATGATCAGGAGGTTGGGAATGATCCAAGGACAGAAGTGGTTTGCAGGAAAAGGGGCTCTCCTATAGTAAAGCAGCTGATTGAGTTTAACTCCAGCTCTATTGGGTATAAATAAAAGTTATAATGGTCCCATACCTTAGGGCTCTTGAGAGCTCCCAGTTTAGGAAGCCCTGGGGAGGCACATCTAGAGTGCTGTGTCCAGGTCTGGGCACAGCTGGAGTGCTGTGTCCAGGTCTGGCTCCTCAGGACAAGAGGGACATGGAGCTCCTGGAGCGGGTCCAGCGGAGGCTGCGGAGATGCTGAAGGGACTGGAGCATCTCTGTGAGGAGGAAAGGCTGAGGGAGNCCATTGTAGTCCCTTTTAACCCGACCTTTTCTGTGATTCTGTGAGCTGGCCTTCCTCTGATGATCCTCCAAATTGCTCTTCTTGAATCAAATGCCAATTTAAACACTTTTAACTTGTGTAAAGGACAGTGGTGTGAATACCCATCTTACGTGACTCCCTTTCTCCCTCCCTCCCTCCCTTC